>VXAY01003830.1:261049-300290 GCA_013399855.1 Oxyruncus cristatus | reverse complement strand
AAAAAAAAAAAAAAAGGTGACTGTCTGAGCTGGTTTTGAGCTGACTTATGACTAGCGTGACCCCCTGAGGGCTTCAGCCAGAGCATCCTGACATTTATTTACTTCTCAATATCTCCCCAGATTGTTTAAGACCAAACAAGTATGCAAAAACTGAAAAAGCACCACACTGGAAATCATCATCACAATGCTTTTAAAATCTGTGTAACTCTGGAAAAATTCCTTTGCTGTTAGCCATGGTTTGCAGGAAAATATGCAGCAAAGCCCAGCAGGGGCTGGGGGTCTCCACCCCGCAGAGTCTTTTCCCCGTACCTTTCTGTCTGTTGACATTAAGTTCAAAGCCAGATCTCTGGGAGACCTGTTTTGTCAGATGGGGTGGGTGTCTGCTCAGAGAGGTGGTTGCTAGCTGGCGCCTTGGCCTCATGCACAGCATCAGGGAAGAGACAGTGCAGCCTTGTACTCCTTATTTATTTACACAGTAGTTCATGGAGATTTAAATTAAAAAAGAAAGTGTGTGGAGCCCAGAGCACAATGCCACCAAAACTGTTCTGGTGCCAACAAAGACGGAGTAGTTAAGCCTGATGGATTCTGGATTTCTGTGTGAAAGTCAGCTAAAAAAGCCTCCTTTTTTTAAGTAGGCATCTGTTCTCTTTTCGTTATTGTTTTTCACTTGATTTATCAACAGCCTAGTGGAGTGTCACAGCCTGTGCAAAACAGAAGCCAGCAGTCTGAAAAGGCCACCTTCAACATGCTAGGTGTCACTTTCAAAATAAATATGGTATCTGTTGAAGTAAAACTGAGTTTCCTTGGAGAAAGCCACCTTTCCCAGACATTACTTGCCTTTCCCAGGAGGTAGCAATTGAGGTTTGGAGCAGCCATGCCCTGCTGGAGCTGAGATGTAGTCACACAGTCACCGAGAGGGGAAGACAGGACATGAAGAGGTAGATGGGGTCCAGCAAGGATGCCCATCTGCCCTGACCACCTCTGGTAGGGATGCATTGCAGAAGCACATGCCTTCACTGAGGGAAGGGAAGCACATCCCATTTCAGATGAAGATCTGCTTCCTCCTTAGAGGACCTAGCCCATTAAAATAACCAGGCTGTTTTCTGTAATTTATTTCTTACCTGCTATAGAACATATCCCCATTATGTTACAGCCCACTTAAGAAACACAAGGGAATTTTGAGGTCTTAATTAGAAAAAAAACAAATTAAATGCTTGTAAAATTTTTGAACACAAGTATATCAAGAGGTTTCCACTATTTTCACTGCAAGGCTGAAGCATTTTCCCTTCTAGGACAGACTTGCTTTTTGCTACCTCTGCATACCCTGTGTTTACTAAAGTAAGAATTTTTCTCTTCGTGTACATTTGGTTTCCCAAGTTGAGTTGGGAGACTCATCTGTCTCCCATCAGTAGAAGAGTCTGTATAACACTTAAGACCAAGCTAACAGAACTCACCATGTGATTTGAAAACACTGTGAAAATGTCACTATAAAAATGTGATTATATGGTGAAAAGACTGAATGGGATATATAATATTCAGAAAAAATCCCATCATGCCTGGGCTTATTGAAATAACAAGAAATCTGAAATTGCTGAAGTAGCCTTTTTGAATAAGTTAGTGTAATTAGCTTTTCATTGAATCATCAGCTTTTTGTTTAAGTGAAATGTTTCTTTAAGAAAAGCAAGAAACCAAGCTGGGTGGAAGATCTGTTTTCCCTCTTTAATTAATCCCTGTCTCAGACTTTGAAGACCTTTCTGCCCACTGTTTTAAAGCAACATCATTTATCTTGTGTACTAGGGATCCATTTCCAGTGATGTTCACAGTCATTCAACTCTTTCTGCAAAGTCAGTATCCCCACCCTTGATAAGACTGGCCGATTTCAGTCCAAGCTATCACTGTTAAATGTCTTCACAAACATCAGTCTGCCCTTGAATGAAGAGAAATCAAGGGAAATCTGTAGGAACTTATGGGTAGGACTGCATGGAGCTTAAACAAATATCGGAGGCAAATTTACACACTGCTTGGTTTCTGTCTTCTTGAAGGGCAGAAGTTACAAGGCTGACACAAGGCTGCAATTGCTTTGTCACCTCAGATGAATTATCAGCTAAAAGCACTTGGATACTCCTAAGTTATACAGTGATTTTCTGAAAAGTGTTCAAGTGTAAGCTTGTAAGAAAATTATCTACTTATTTCTGTAGGAAAAAAATTTGACTAAAGTCATAAACTAGTAATGAAGTTAATCATGATATTAAATCTAGGGTGAGAACGTGTTTCATAAAAGAAAACATATTCCAAGCACAGCAAAATTTACAATTTAGAAGAAGCAGTGCATCATTAACTGCCATCTTAGTGTAGCTGTTTTCCCATTAAATGTAAGGTTCTGATTGGAAAAACAAGCACATAAATGCAGTAACTTGACTTTACAAGGTATAGCACAAATTAAGTGAAGCCTTTAACACTGAACATGCAACTCTTATTACAGCTGTGCCCTGAAAGCCACGTTTCATATATACAGGATTGTTAGAGCTACCTTAAAAAGGTGACACTTAGCAAGTTATTTTTTTCTAGCTTTCCACAGTAATTAGAAATGGTTGCAGCTCAATAGTTCCTGTTAAAACATCTATTCCTTGGACTTGTGTCACAACTGGCTTAAGCCCAGCCAACCTCATTCTAAAAGTGACGGTTAAAGAGATTTGTATTTTGACCCCATTTTACTGGTAACTAAATCTGATGAGAAAAAAGCAATCAAAAACATGTTTAGTTAAATATTTTCTAGATATCATGAAAGATATATCTCCCACTGTGCTTTTAAGGACTCATTTCAGAAGCAGTATTTTAGTACTTTATCAAAAACAGTTGGATGGGTTTGCTTTTTTTTCAGCCGGGTGTTGAATGCCAACGCTTGCTACTCATCTTTTTCCAAACATTTGAATTAAACTGACATAAAGCAGAATACTGCAGATAAACCCTCAATCCAATGTAATTTAACACAAGTTTCACTCTGGCTTTAACCGGATACTCCTACGTTGCAGCAAACTGGCCAAAACATACAATGGACGACAGAGGGAGCTCTTTTGCTGCATCTTCTCTGAAGAAGTGTACTTGCTTTCCTTAAAATTCAAGGCTGTTTCCAGGATTTCGTAACACAGGAAACAGAAGTTATGTGTTCTGCAGAAGATTAAATATTGAGCAACATTGTTACAAAAAAAAACAAAAACAAAAACAAAAAAGGCAAATAAAAAACCACCCACAACAACGCAAACCAAAACAAAAGCAAGCGATCAAGCTTCATTTGCCTTCTCTTAAAAACAGTTACTCTTTTTAAAAGACACCTTTTCATGCTGAGCTGGAGGCCGTTCCTTCCCTCTTTCTAAAGTGTGGAGACTGGGGAAAAAAAGGAATCTTTTATGAGGCTTTATTACAAAAAATGAAGAAACGTACAGGGCTTTGCTTTTCCTTGATCATCCTTGGATTGCCCAACTGAAAGATTAACACATTTCTGCTCCATCACAATGTGGTTTAACTGCCCTTCCCAAGCTTTACCTTCCCTGGTCTCAGAACAGCGAGTACACCACACCAATGCAGATCAAATTGCAGAAACTGGGCAGCTTGATCGGCTAAAGCTGAGGTGCTTCAGCAGTTCTGTTGCCTGGGACTCAGATGCTCTATACACTCCTGTGAGCGAGCCACGTCAGCATGTCCCCTTCCTGGACACCATCCAGGACCAAGGCCTGGCCTTCAGCAGCATTCCAGTGAGGACAGGACTAGTTCAGGCGATGCTCAGCATCGCTGGCATGCCAGACCTTGGTTAAAAAACTTCTCCTGTCAAGCATGTGCTGCTGCCTGCCTTTGGGAAGGCGCGACACCACTGCTGCTACCCAAGAGAGGGCAGACCAGGAGCAGCGGTGTCCCACATTTCCCACCTGGTGCCTTTTCAATTCTGGGAAAGATGATAAGAAATATAAAGAGCAGAACAAACAAATGAAGGATAGGAAGGGTTGGTGCACAAGCAGAGGGCTGGGGAGGGTCTGAGGGGTCACATATTGGGTTTTCCCAAATCCAGCCACATCACCTGACTGCAAACACAGAGCTCACTCCCTGCCGGCTTCAGGCTGGTTTGCAGTGAGGAAAGGATCAGGCTCTTGAAGAGACAGATATGTGGTCCAAACCCATTGAAATCAGTAAGCATTTTGCTGATGTCCACTAAAGCCATCAGGCCATTTGGGCATGAACTTCATGCTAGATTTTAAGCTGAGACATGCTTGTGTAACAGAGACAGGCGACAAATCCCAAGTTCTGAGGGTGGAGAGGAATTTTAAAAACATCACTCAGATTTCAGGGAAACTGCAGCAGTTTCCTCATCCGTGTCCATGCCTACTTAAACTCCCTCCTCCAAAACAACTCCACCCAGAGATGGCTGCTGTCCTGGGAAGTGTTTTACCTCAGCACAGCTTGCATTTTGAAGAGGCAGACTGCAAGCTGTACTCATATTTCTGTTTTCTTTCACTTTTTTCCTTTCTTTCCGAAGTGTACCATTTGGTGAATATTTGACTCAAAGCCAGCAGACACTTATTCCCCAGAAATGAAAAAGATGTCGAGGTACACTGTAAGCAAACCATGTCTTAGCTGGACTCAAACATTAATGATGCTGCTTGTGCATCTGTGTGGCAGAAGTGGACTGGTGAGCATAATCTACTCTATTTTTCTTCCTGTGACATAAATAATGCCCAGATCCCATAAATACAGATCTCCCTCCACTCTCTGACTGGAACTTGGCAGCTCCATTCCTGTGCAGTGAAGTTGGAGCCAGAAGAACCCCGAGCAAGATGTCACTGCTCATGCTTGCAGGGTTGCACTGTTCAGCTGGGGACTGCTTGGTGGCCCATACCCAGGCACACTCCTCTGGGGCATCCAGAAAAGAGAAAAAGATGGAGTGAGAGAGAAGCATTTAGTTAAGCATTAAACCACCAAGAGGAACCTACACTTTTGTGTTAGGTTTCTTGGAGGGTGGCACGGGGCAAGAAGATAGAGACTTCATCAGATGTAAGGATGAAGAATTAGAAGTAAGAAACTACAATAAAAACAAATTATTTAGGATGGTAGTGGAAAGAAGCTGTTGCTTTCACTTAGTCGAGATCCAAAGGCTGCACTGATATGCTCCAGGTTTGCACTGTACCAAGGCCTCAGCCTCAACAATTTTAAGTGAACAATTCACGTAGTAGCATTTTTGTAATGCTATTTGGACATAGCAGCATATGGGAGCATCTAAAATGCACTGCTAAAGAAGGCAAGCCTCCCCCTAAAAGCAGCTTTGGGCAAAATAGAAGAGAATTCCAGAGATCTGGCAAAACCAAAACGCGTGTACAGAGAGGTGAGCCCAAACCAAACAACCAGGGATCATGAGCACCGATACAAAGGATATGTACCTCATCACGGCTATTCCCAAAGAGAGATTTCCCTGTTCCTATTTGAGGTCAGTATGTGTACAAAAACAAACTGACATATGTAACCGATTACAACAAACACAAGGGAAGGGTGTGGGCAGCTACCAAAAGCCAAGAAGTGTAGGATGTCACAAGCGAATGTACAGCCTAGTGGACCCACAGCACTTTTCCAAGCAGAAGTAAAACCTTTCCTGTGCAGAGACAATGGTAATCTTGGACCATTTCTAAATGTTTGTCAAAGGATTTGGCATTGCATAAAACGTGAATGAGGTTCCTGCTCCCATAGCTGAACTATTAAGTCTTGTGACATGTTTAGGAGATAAATACAATACAGCACAGATTGGCTATTTATCCAGAGCTCCACCACAAGCATGGAGCAAACCTAAACGAAGAGCTGAATTTAAAATAAAATACTTGACTTACTGCAAATTTGGCCCAACCAACTTTGTTATGCAGATTTTAATCACAGTAGTGCAAAAGGGTTCAATTCAGATGCAAATGCTTAACGGCACTGTCCTGGGATGGAGGAAAGTAGGAGGTGAGGGATCACGTGCACTTCAGGCTGAGGACATATCTGAACTCTGCATCCCTGGACAAACTCTCTAATCATTAGATCTGTACGTAACAACTATCACCTCCTCCTGAGGCTTGTTCTCAAAGACAAATGGCTAGGGGGATAGGATTTGTACAACGAACACAGAAAAGGAACTTTGTTTTCCTGCCTCTTCCGTCTAGTTCCTCCTTTTACGATTTTTTGCCACTTCTAATTCTCCATCTGTTTTATTTTAACCTAAGTTGTTCTTATTCTCCACAAGCACAAGCCCTAAGAAATGCCAAAACAGCTGAGCACTAAAAGTACGTAGACTGGTAATGAACACATTATCCTTCTTATGTACCAGTGGTTGGTGCAAGGGAAGGCAGGTCAAAGGGCAGGGCATCTTCCACCTCCTCCTTGGACTGCTGCTCTGCAAAACAGATCACCTTCCACAGCCAGGGAAGGACGAAGGGAGAGGGGGAGATGAAGAGGAAGAGCCCTTAATCTTCCTGGCTGCACAGCTCCTACTCAGTACAGAACATAGCACAGGTTGTTCTTCAAGATGTTGGGAGTCTATAGGTGCTTTATTTTTAAATGTTTTCGTCAATGCTGAGACTGAAAGTGTGGTGTCCTGACTTGTATTTTGTGACTGGTTAAAGCTTATTTATTTCTGGTATTCTTTGCAAGTTTTCTCTGCTGCATAGATTTTCTGACAATTAACAATGTAGTGCTGCAGTCAGGGCACTCAGAGAAAATGGTTCTTTTCTTTTTCCACTAGCCTACTTTGGTAAAACATCAAGAACATTGCTGTTTTCGAGACCCCCCCGTCTCTGTCAGGTGTGGTTTGAGCTGGCTGAAGGGTCAGAACCACAGAGAGGCAGAGACTCAGACAGGCAGAGGCTACTCTGCATTTGACTGAAGAGACTAAAAGAGCGCACGGCATGTGTCTGTAAAAAAAAAAACAAAAAAACAAAAAAACACATTTCACAAAAAATGCTTCTCCCTTCTCTGTTTCTTGCTCTCTGTCTTCAAAATCAGTTGCAACAAAGGCACTCACTACTGCCCATGAGGTTTCTCATAATCAGGTTTCTGTCTCTGGAAGGCATCACTTTTCCACAGAGCACTGGATGAAATCCAAAGCACAAATTATGAGATCCATATGAGGGAAGCAGATGTTTCTAGGCAATGTTTATGGGGAACAGCAAATCTTTGGGGAGACATTGAATTACATTTTCTTTAAAACAAATACTTAAATTGTACAATAAATATCCAAATATAAAGCATAAGCATAGGGAGGTAGAGACAAAGGTGTAGGTATCTTTGTTAAAAAAGATTAAAAAGATTAAAAATCGCTTGCATAGATCATGTGCATTTTAGTGACTCAATATATTGAGCATGTGGAGCTCAGAAAGGCCCTCTGATCAGCAAGGCTGCAGTGGGAACCATAGTGTCTTCAGACATCCTGGAGCTACACAAGGCTGCCCCACATCCTCAAAGGTGATCACATGCAGACCTCACCACCTCACCCCTGCAACCAACTGACCACGATTCCAAGGCCAAAAGGAGAGGAACCACTTAGGACTGGAGCAGTTTATTCACATTTCAGGGAAATATTGCTTTCTTTGCAGCACTGGTTTGGTGTAATCAAATGCTACCTCTCAGAAGCCTTCGAAAAACCATCAGGCAGGGTATCTCCTGAACTCTGTCAGGACGGCTTTTTTTCTTGCAGTGTAATGTCTGAGGGCATAAACAGAGCCAAGTGAGCGAAACGGAGCTCCTTGGATCATTTGTTTTGTAGTTCCCATTATTCTTCTCATTGTTTAAAATCAAACTGTACATCAGCACTTTTTGCCAAGGAAGAAATTAACTGCATGGGAAGAACATTCAGCTCCTGAAGCACAGTCAACATTTGCCAGCTGAGTAGCAGATGGCTGGCACCCATTTGCACAGTAGCCCTGCAGTCTCATTTGAGAGGTCATTTTGGCTTAAGAAGCCATTTCTGCCTTGGAGAGCTTATTCTTGTATGTAGATACTGGGCCTACACTTCAAATTATGTATTCATCATTCTCCACTCAGAAAGATCATGTGAAGCACTGGCACAGCTTAATGGAAAAAAAGTCTTTGATGTGCTGCACTTGAGTCTTCATTTTCTACACTATTAACTAAATGCTACTGTACTGGCCTCAGTCTCCTCCTAAGCCTTCTCAAAACAAATAGATGTCACCACAGACTTGGTTAACTTTACAACAGATGGAGAAGAAATCACTCAGAAGTTATCAACTTTTCTGCTCCACATACTGGAAAAATATCTGTGTCATATGGGTACTGGAAAAGGGTTCAAACTGCCAGGTGACTACACAGAGCACTCTCCAGTCCGTCCAGCCTTACAAGTCCAAATGCAGGGTTGGTCATGCTGGACATGGGTTGATCCCTTGCACAATTAGTTCAGTGTCTCACTATCTTTTCAGCTGTGCAATGGAGATGTGATAGTGCCTGAGGCTGGCTCCGAGGCAATTGTGTCCAAACCACACACAGCATAGAGAACCTGCAACCTGGATAAAATCCTGACAGACATGTCAATGCTGTTTCTTAAATAAAGTGAGGGGATGACAGATCC
This sequence comes from Oxyruncus cristatus, assembly GCA_013399855.1. NCBI lineage: Eukaryota > Metazoa > Chordata > Aves > Passeriformes > Cotingidae > Oxyruncus > Oxyruncus cristatus. The sequence continues at coordinate 291,694 of VXAY01003830.1, read as the reverse complement.
TCAAAGTGGTTTGTTTTTTCCAGAGTCAAAAATGCTTGTTTTAGTAATTGGTGTTCTCCGAAGTTGTTCATAGCTGTTGCAATAAGATAGTGCAGAGGTGTTTATGACATCTCAGCTAGAAGGCTAGTTAATCAGTCAGTATGGCAGGTGATGTATTATACCTCAATAAGGCAAGACAGCCAAACCCAGGCAAATTCCCAATTGGAAATGATTCTGAGTCCAAACTCAAAGCAGGTACTCCCAGAGACTGTGGGAGAAATCCTTCACAGAACTAATACTTCTATCTTCTATAAGCCCAGGTCATAAGTCTTATTGCCAGATATCTGGAACAAAGCAGGATCCTTCTAGACCAGTGTTTCTAGCATCATTTCCTGCTATTCCTTAAAACTGCTCTAATATATGATCTTTCTACTCAAGAAGAACTGCACCTATGTTTATTGCAGTCTTGCCAGTGAAATATCCTGATGGCTGCCTAGGTTCACCACATCCCTCATAACCAGTTTGAGACTACTGTTGCTCAAGATTCAGCTGACACAGGTAGATAGTAACTGCTGTGTCGCAGAGAGCTGTAAATGCAAGGGGAACATAATGCATGAGGGAAGCTGAAATTTTGTAATGTACTATTTCACTATACAAAGCAGTTATGTTTACAGTATTGAAGGCTGGAAGTGTTTTCAAAAGAGTGTCTAAATTCTGCTGATTTATTTGCCAAACAGTTTCTGAAAGAGAAAGATGGAACAGAGTTACAGGAAACCCACTGCCTTTTCACACTTGCCTTCTTCACCCACCACTGCTTCATCTGCCTTTATGCAGAGCATTAGGAAACAATCAATCTTTTCCCCTAACATCACACAAGTTACCTGTTAACTCAGACTCCTGTCTTTCCCCTCCTTATTGATATGTCTTCCTTAACCCTGTGATCCAGTCCTGCTTGGATAGCAGTACCCCCACCCCCACTTCCTCCGCTGCTTCACTTTGCTATTCTCCAGAGTGCCACCAATCTGCTTTTAGAATTATTCAGAGGGATTTAGCTTCAAATCTCCACGCCTAGATTTTTACTCTGGGCACCATCCCAAGGGAGTGCTGTGAAACTTAATTTAGCCATCACACCTGCAAAGCTGCAGCACACAGACACCAAGTCCACTAAAACATTTGGGGTAGGATTACATTTCATGCACATACACTTTTCTCTTTGTATTCTTGCAGAAATCAGCTACCAGGGAAGCTTCTATAAACCCATTCCCTTCCTAATATGCATAGCTCCTCCAACAGGTGCAGAATAATTATACGATTAAAGGTATATCTATGGTATTTCGGTAATTTTTTTTTTTTTGAGAGCATGAATTTTTTTTCATGCATGTTAGGGATTCTCTTTAACCTCCAAAAAACTTTTCATTTTTCATAGGAAACTTCTAGCTGTCTTGGATGCATAGACTGACTTGAAAGTATAAATCTGGACAACTTTCTAAGTCTGTAAAGATTCTACTAATAATACCAACAAAAGATGGTATCCTTTTCAGTGAGGACTAGAAAAGGGTCTAATACTTTTAAACTACTTTTTAAATAAGCTCACTGTAAGTGGTAACTTTGAAAACAGTACAAAAATACGAAATATTTTTCCCTCCTTGACTCCCCGTTATGTTTCGAGGGGGCTTCCAGTGAGGTCCAACAGCAAGAACAAGTGGGCACAGAATAGGTTCACAAACAAAAGTCCACTGAACAAATACATTGCATAATCATAAGGCGAGAAATGAATACGAGGTGTGGGAAGAAATGTGTTGTTATTGCTGGAATGGAAGTGGAAGCTGTGGTGGGAGATGGAGTTAATCAGCTGCCATTCATAAGTGATCATCACCCTCTTCTCCAACCCTCTGGTGTTCAGTAGCAGAAGATTATTTCCACCAGCAGCAAATCCTATTTTTCAACAAGGATTGGCTTTCACACACCAAAAGAAGTCAGAAGTCGCATGTGAATTCAACGTGTAGGGGTATGTATCTTGTAGTTCATGCCCAAGATCTACTCTCAGGCACCTCAGAGCACCAGAACAAGTTGCAATAAAAACTACTTGCACCAATGGCTCCTGCTCGCAGAGAACTGGAAACAAATTCCTCATCATAGAATCACACACATGCAGAGACACATGCTACCAACATGGAGAGCGGCTCGTTTGGATTAGCAGCAGGGAGAGCCAGTAGTCCACTGCTGACAGTGGCCCTGTGGGTCTGCTCTGCTCCTGTCTCCCCAGGCACTGGCTGTAAAAGTTTTGTGTTCTGCTCTTGGAGAAAATGACTCCTGCTAGACTGCTGTAAACCTATCCTGCTCAAGGACATCTTGTTTGTGTTAATCCTGTAGATTAAGCACACAGCTTTTCAGTTGCGGCTTTGTGGCTATTGTTACTAGTAAACCTCTTACAAGGCTTGTGGGCCAACACACATTAACTTCAAGGCTGTCATTGAGATAGCCTGAACAAGGAAGAACCCCTAACAATCATAAGAACTGACTCTCACACCAAATACTCTATGTTAAAAACAAGAAGTTTGGAAGAGAATTATCTCCTGTGATCTTCTCTGTGTTGAAGAATCTCAGCTGTTACTGGCAACAGGAGACACCAAAGCTGAAGCTTGCAGGCCTGTGCAAATACAATGACTCAGTGTATGCTGCAAGGAAGCTCGACAAGAGCTGGAGCCTCCAGGGACCCTGAGGCAAGCCCATTGCTTGGGTTGGAGCCCACAGAGCAGTCCAAATGGGGTGGTCACACCGGCTGAGAAAGAAACAGTCAGGATTTCCAATAGCATGCGGAGGCAGACTCTTGCACAATCACCCCTCCTGCATTTGGCTTAGTCACACCAGGGTCTTGGCTAAGCTTGCAAGTGTACATTAAGTCATCACTCAAGCACCAGGCATTTGTTGGCTTGCTGTTAATTATCAGTGGCGTTACCTGTAAAATATTCACAGAAAGTTCCATGTGAGTAGAAAAGCATAAATAACTATGTATTAAGGGATAATTTCATTTTTACAAATATACAGGAAATTAAGAACAGCTGGACAGTAGAATACTTCTTTGTATACAGAATTTTTAATATGAGTTCCATCAATTCCCTGGACTTCACTGGTACTGAGGCTTCACTGAACAGAGAACTGACTTTTAGGTGTTGTTTTCTTGGAATCAAAGCTAGCTAAAACATGCAGCAAGATTTTCACAGGCTTTTTACTTTTTTAAGACAGTCAATTCACTTTACAAACTGCCTGTGATATTTTCGAAAGAGCAATAAATCTTGCAACAGATGCATGCGAGAGCTTGATTCTGCACCTCACGTTTGTCCTGTACCTTAGACTTTTGTTGAGCAAGACACAGAAGTGCCTCACTTTAAATACAGTTGGTCTCAGGCTAACAAAACAGAACCTGTGTTAGCTCAGAACCTCCCATTTATTGATCTCAATGGGACCATGAACACCTTTAACATGTAAGAGCACCCTGCCTGCTGGAAGCACCTCTAGTGAAGTCTGCACAGAAATGTGAAAAACAATCAAATGTTGTATTTGACACAAAGGGGTTTGCTTGCAGTAATGGTACTGGGGCATTTGCAGTTTCAGCAAGATCACATTCTGCACTTAGAGAGAACTTCCTATGTCTGTGTGTTTCAGATCAAACAGCCTCCTGCAAATATTTCAGAACTTGTAAGACAGAGTTGTCCACGTTTCCCTCACAAATAAAGTATAACCTCACCTAGAGAGGACTTGACAGGAGAACTGCTATTCTGAAATTTTCAAATGGAGATTTGGCCACACTCCAAAAATTCGGAAAAAACCGTTTGGATGCCATGAATCCAGGGACGTTTTGGAATGTGCTAATAATTCCCAGCAGAAAGTGGCCAGGTTTGGCTCCTAGTGACTAATGAAGCTGTCATACACCATCCCTTCCTGCTGTTTAATAATGCTTTCAAAAGGGCCCTTTATGGAGATGAATAGTATAGTAGTGCTGCAGCTGAGGAACTGGCATGCTGTCAAAGAAAACAGAGGCCAGTTTACTATGCGTGGCACTGTATTTTTCATTATACTTCACAAAGACTTGTTATTAACTGAAAATGAATTCATCATTAGGGGACAGATATTATTTAATACATAGTTCAACACTGTTTTGAGACTTGATTCCAATAGTTGGATTTCATTATAGCAACGCAATTACCCATTACTGTAGATGTTGATACCATGTTCATGTTTTTTTACATCCTGAATTTCAGGGGATATCAGTCCTACCAGCAAAACTAAGGCAGTTCATTCTTTCCACTTTTCCTCAGTGACATATATATGTGCATATATACATGTATATGTATATAGCATGCAGTTAATAAAAGTGGCAATTTGGCCAACTCACTGGTGGAAGCAACACAGACATGACAGCTCCAGATCTAAGCTTCTGCTCTGTTGGTGGAGTGATGTAATCTCAAGTCACATGTGTGATTTTTATACTTCTTAATTGATTTGTCAGTATCTTAGGTAATTGTTGGGCACAGAAATATTACTGCTGTGCAGAACACTCGTCTCAAACATTAGTCCCAACCTGTAAAAACTTACAGGTAGTTTTTTCCACCGAGGTGGAAGTCCACAAGACTGCTACCTCAATGCTGTGTTCAGGTCTGTCTCAAATGATTTCACCTATTTATGAACTCCTGGGGGCCTTCAGCAGCAGTGCTGAGGTGGTGTGAAACACCTCTACATCCTTTGACTCTTGCTGCGAAGCATATGGGAAAATCAAATCTCTCCATAGCCATACAAGCAATCTTCACCACATGCTTCTTTCAGATGTAAAGCCAGGAGACAAGAGACTGACATATCTTATCAGCTCTCTACACAGAGCTCCATCAACATCAGCCAGAGCCTGAGATGAGCCCAAACAGATTTGCAGTGTGCTTGTTTGAACACAGTTGGCTTTCAAAAGCTGCAACAAGCCTTATCTGTGCAGGGAATTTTAGAGAAATAGTGCAGTCAGCTTGCTTTAGAGTATCCTGGGTTTGCACAAAAACTACTTTTAACCACTTTGAACACTTGAGAGTATCAGAGGTGGTACTGTACCGATATAGCTTGTCCTTTCTCTATTCTCTGATGGAGGAAAACACCTCTGACAGTTTTAAATCAGTATAAACCATGCAGTTCTTCATTTGGAGAGTTAACTATGGAGCAATCCAGAGTGTCATTCCATCCTGGACAAAGTTTCACTACACAGTCTTTCTTATTATGCATTCCCTTATCCTTATTGAAAAGTGAAGAGGTAGAGGACTTGAATTCAGCTAGAAGGCCCATTATTCTCCTGCAACATACTCTTTTTGTCACTGCTGTTTTTAAACTTCTGGCCTAGAGGTCCCAGTGTCAGATACCAGACTGCTATATGTATTTGGAGTCACATAGGCAGATAAATTTGGCTTGGCATCTTCATACTTCTTTTGATGCTGAAAGCAGCTAATTGAAGAGGAACAGCAGAATTGAAATTAGGCAGTTGTTTCTGTGAAGCATGTCTCCAGCAACTTCCCTCAGTTGAGTGTTATTTCTGGCTTCCATCAACTGGCAAGCGGCAACTTAGATAGTGGCAATTTAAACGACCTGGACAACCTTCCTGAAGAAGTTGTAGAGTGCTCACACTAGAACTAACACATCAAAAGGCCTTCAAAGGCTACACCTCTTCTGCCAAAAAGCAGAAACCTAAAGCCTGGCATAAGGGACCCCTGAGCCTGTTAGAAAGGGGCAGGTCTGTGTGCTCCTCAGAACATCCAAGGACCATTTTTTTCTTTCTTTCTTTTTCTTTTTTTTTTTTTTTAAAGTGGGCTTGAATCAAAACACAGGATAACTTTGCCACTTTCAGCATTTGAAGACTTTATGCTTCACAAAAGTCCAGAAAACAGAAGAATACAAATATGTTTATTGTAAGAAGGCAAAATGCATTGTGCATTAGGGAAAACACTGGCAGAAGTATAATTTTTAATCAAGAGGGCTTTTGAGCAGTTCTGTAACTGGGTAATCCACAGAGTGGATCATAAAAACCAAGGAGAACCAGTAACACCGAACACCAGTAGCCAAACAACTGAATCTAGATATTATTCATCACCATCCCTTCACCACAGTCCATTAAGCCCAGTTTATGTTATAAGATGGTTATTCCCCAACATTACATAGTATTCAGACAACCTTATGGAAATCTCCCATCTCATTTGCCCAGACCATATCTCTATTTGTTCATGATCCCAGCACATCTTTTTGGCAACCAGAACTGTGTCTTACACAGATAAGCAATATTTGGAAGACATCCATAAATTTTCAATTGTCTCAAATGCAATCAACAGCTGGAAACATGCAGACCAGCCAGTTCAGGAGACCACCACCAAGCTTTGCTGGCCAGAATTTCGAGGCTGTTGATATAGTCATCTCGGCACCCATAAACTAAACAGGGTGCTGCAGGCTTGTGGACACTGCCAAACACTGTATTTTGCTGGGAAAGCATTCTTCCCTGCACCAAATCACCCAGTACACTGCTGCCAAAGGTGCTGCCTTTTGACTGAAAATTAACCCTTTGATTTCTAGAAGCTGTCATTAGGGCACTGGGCTAGGTTCTGTTCTGGCTGACTTTCAACTTCAATAGTATGATTTGGGAGGGAAAAATTTATGTGAGCAGTACCACAACTGCTCAAACACTGATGCGATATTCTGACACACAACAGAAAGCTCTATTCTGTAACAAATCTTCACAGTAAGGGCAGCCATTTATTTTTATCTCAGTCTTCTCTTACAGATGTCACACCCAACTGATATAAAAATATTTGAATTTCATCTGGGGAAAATGCACTGAGGAATCATAGCATTACACATGTGTTTTAAAGGGATAGTTTGAAAAACACAATGGCTAAAAGGAAATCTTTTTTACCAAAGTTTGGCTGGGATATTTGAAACAAGATCCATGAACTTTAGAGCATTTAAGTTTTTATGGATCTAACATTTTCCACTAGCAGTTGTGCAAACAAGCTAAAATGTGCTCACAAATTCCAAAGAGCCACAAAACATGGTATCAACAAATTAACAACCATATGCAGTCTTATTGAGTGGTTGGAAAAGATATGAAAAGTCCAAGGTGGATTTTGGCCACCATCTATGCATGAATAGCCACAAGAAATTAAGAAGCAAGAAAATCCTTATTCTATATTTCTCAGTCTCAAACCCACTGCCACCACGGCTGTCAGCTACTCTGCTGAGGAAAAATGCTAAGAAGTTCATCTGAGCTGCTCCGTGCTTGTATGACAAAGTATTGGAGCTGGGAACAGCAGCATCACACATTTCCCTGTGAGGTTTCCGACAATCTTAAACTGCAAAACTGAGGACCAGAGAGCTCCAGTTCATGCAGGAGCAAGACTGAAACACTGAGAGGTTTCAGCCTGTGTTACTAAGGAGGTTTTACACTGACCCATGCAAGCTTGAGGTACCTAGGATCTCCTTGGCCTCATTTCATAGAGAGACCAAATTCCTGACAGCTTCAGGTATGTTTTTTCCTCAAGCTGTTTTTCAGCTCCTCCAAAACCTTGACAAAACAAAATGGAAACAAACTCTCAAACAAAAAGTGAGTTTCAACTTCACATTTGAGCCATGGGCAAGCAGAGTTCAAAGGCTGTCTGCATGACAGCAGGGGGAAATATATCCCTTGCTTCAGGAGCAACAAGAATTCATTACCCCATGGCTGTGCTCTTTGGAAACCAGCTAGCTAGTACAAGACATCTTTCCTTATCCAAAAATGAATGATGTTGTCTTTCAGTCTCTCATCAGATGAGGGTACTGTTAGCAAGTGGCCTGCAATACTGCTATTAAAAAGATTAAATCTGCTCCCTAGCTCATGCCAGACCCACATTTATTAGGAGGCAATGGACTGTGCCTTCAGGTGGTGTAAGCTGGCAGTGCTGCATGGAAGCCTGAAGAGTCACGTTACACCACCAAGGGTCTGACTCCATTGTAAGGTATGTAATGCATAATATATGCACTGCCAGTGTTAAGCAGAGCAGCTATACGTGTTTTCTGCTAAGAGTTATTTTTTCCTAAAAGATCATTGCTTTCAACTTTAGACCTTCATAATCCCCTGACAAATGCTTTAACCACAAGTTTGTTTTCATGCTGCAAGACATGCAAGTGACCAGCAATTTAAGTTTCATCCCCAGAGTTTACATTATGGGCTGCTTGCCCACACTGGAAAGAGTGCCTGACATCAGGATTAAATAAACTTCAAGGAGTTCAGTAGCTGGCAAGTCAGCTGTACTTCCCTTCTCTACCTCTTTAACAGACCTGGCTGAAATTCCACTCTGTCCCTCTTACAAATCATATCCTGCCCATAGGTATGCTTACAAGGTGCTATTTTTTAAACCTTGAGCACCAGTTAACTTAGGTTAGAAGGAACAAAAAAAAAAAAAAAAAAAAGAGAAGTAGTCCTAAACATCTGGGTGAAGAAATCCCACACTGCTTTTCTCTTAACTTTCCAGAACAAAATCAAGTCCATGCTAGGGAAAGACAAATCAGTTTTATATCAAAGTATCCCTTCATTTCCAAAGGATAGAACTGCTTTCCTACAGAAAAGCCACAGGGCTTTACAGACTTCAGGTATCACACAACTGTAGCTTACAACAATACTGAACACCATCCTACCCATCACACTTAGATAAGAGAAGTAAATTGCTAAAAGCACAATCATCAAAAGAGCTGATAAGAGGATAAACACTGAGCAACAGTTCATCAGATGGTTTACATCCCAGTGATTCAGGAGTACTTAAAGCAGTAGTTTGGCCATGTACAGGCCTAAGAAAGCAATAATTACGCTGCAGCCCTGGAGATGAGCTGGATTCATATATAACTTTGCAAAAGTTGTTAGATACAGCCCAGGGGATAATGCATTCAGCGCAAAAGAATACAGTTAGATTCAGAGAGACAAATAAAAGCCAGGTGGACTGGGATGTGGAAACCTCTTTTGCAAATAAGTCACAATTTCTTCACTTAGAAGATTGTTTGTGTCTGTGAGTGAAAACAGAGATAGGGAGATAGATTGCTTTTTTTAAAAAAAGGATTTACGTGAAAAGAAATTTTGTAATCAGGATTAGCTACTTAACATCCATAAATTAAAGGACTGATTTCATGCAACCAATGATAGTTAACATCAGAGTACTTAGGCTTTCAAAAAAATATCTCTTTGTAACACTTATCATCTAGGCATATCAAAGCATTAAACTGCTCTGATTAGCCTTGGACACTTCCTACTTCACATGGGTGCTTCAAGCAGAGAAGTTCAAGCCAGAATGATGGCAGAAAGCTCAACACCTCATTAGATATGCTCTTCATTTTCAATCCCCAGAGTGACTGGGGTAGAGATGAAAAGCCAGAATCCAGAAGGGTCTGTTCATCATTGCACAGAGCTTTCTTCCAGATTAAAGTCAGTGGGAATATTCAACTGTATTGAAACAAACAGCCATTGTCCCACACAAACACATCAACCCCTTTACAAATGCTTTAATTGCAAACTACTGCACACTACCTTCGCAGATAATTTGTAAGTTTGTTCCGGAAAAATCCATCCTGGTTCTACACAAAGTACATCATCAGCTAAGAGCAGTTACTTGAATCAATTTAGGGAACTGTAAGAAATGGATATGGGAGAAAGCAAATGCTGTCTGCCATATTACCTCCTTTTTCAGTGGAGCTGAAAGGACAGCTGCCTGTTATTACAGTGCACCCCAGGAAATGTTTAGCTGCCAAAAAAGTCCAGAGCCAGCAAGGGATTAGTAGACAAACAGAATTCATGCACCTGGGAGTCACGCAGCTAGATATGCCATCTTTGTAAGATACGATACTTCAATCTCATTTGCAAAGAAATAAAAACAAACAGGAATTACTTAATGTCATCATAATTATGACAAATCCTTGAATTATTTTGCAGTTTTGTGGCTAGGTTAGGTGACAGCAGCTTTCCTTTAACTGCGGTAATCTGCTGGAGGACTTATGTAACTGTCACAAATGTAATGCTCTACATCTTATGTTTAAGCTGTTCCTAAATAATGCAGGATTAATACCATGTTAAGTGACCAGAACCCTAATGGCTCTAGAGATGTGTAATGCAGATGGTGCATAGGACTTAATGATTTCATGTGATCTGTGTAATATAAAACTTTCATTTCCTTCACTAATGCCTTTTTAACAGCAAAATTTCTGCTAGACAGCCCTTTCCTTCTCCCACCACTCTGTCCTTCATAGGCATGCTCTCAGGAGCTGCTGGAAGAATTTCACCATTCCTGAATCCATGTGTGCAGGGCTCAAGTGGTGCCTGGTGCCCCCCCTCCTTGTGCCCCAGCCATGTGGAAAGGACTGGGCAACAGCTGCCACATGAAGCTGAAGCCGTGTTCTACGCCGCTCCCTTGTTGCATTCCCATGGACCCTCATGCCCACTGCCACCAGTTTTAAGTGCAATCAGGCTTGTATCCTTACCTCCACAAAAACACCAGCAGCAATATTGACAACCTGAAGTGCCACTTCCGTCGTCAAGACGGATGACACAAATCCCACACGGTATCAATGAACTTCTAAGAAAGCTGCTGCACAGTCCACTGAGAAGTATTGCACAAGCCTCAGTGTGCACTGGGAGTCAGACAGCCCAGGAGAGTTCAGATGGGGACTTTTCCTTCTAGTTATGTACATACTTATCATGCCAACAAAAACAAGTTAGTAGAAGATCAACTGGAATATTTAAGAATTCAATAAATTAATTCTGTCCTTGTTTTAGAAATATCTTCTCAGCAGGCTTATGGACAGAAGTGAGAAATGCTTTAAGAAGTTTCAGGAATCAAAACACAGAAATAAGCTCTGAAGTTAGCAAAGAAGAGCCGTCACACCCTAGGAAACAGTAGTAGAGAAGAGCTGAAGAGCACCAGAGTTACCCCAGCTGGAGAGTGGCTTTCAAAAAGGAGACACCACCAATCTGTCAAGGTAGAAGCTATATTGTCAATACTAAGATTATACATTACAGAAATTCCTGGGAATAAACCTGTAGGAGTAAGCACAGTGCATTTCAACTAAATAAAATCTTTTACTAACAAAAGCCGCCAATGTCTTCAGTCACTGACTTGAACATTAGAAGCAGAAAACAGACTCTGATGGACCGACCATAATTGTACACAAGATGATTTTGAGAACAAGTGGCTGTGCAATCACAGTAATAGCTCAAGGTTTGGAAATAGAAGTTAAGAGACAATTCTTTCCTCTACTCTGTTTTTCTTTAAATGTAAGTTAGCTGTAAGAAAGTTCCATTATATTTGTATCATTCCAAGCTTACCATTGCTGTTATAAATTTAGAACTGCTATCTACTGTATCCAATTTCTCACTGCACTACTGAAAAGTCAGGGTTAGAAATAAAGATCTGTACTTTCCTATCCTGCCACTTGCTCCCTCACCCTGTTCTTAATCCATAACCTGAAAGATGTCCCATCTTCTGTCACCTATTTTATATGATAGTTGAAGAGAGAAATCTGCAAGAGAGGACTGTTCTGGAGTTGCACAGATCATCTAACTCAGAGGCAACCGACTCTCTGCTGTGGGGGTGGGAGACCTCAAGGTCATATGCACATAGGGAATAACAGCAGTGGAGAGCTGTAGCCCATTAAAACTGCATTTACATCTATTGACCTTCCCTAGAAACTCAAACAAATAAAATGAGTGGTAGCAATTCACCAAACTTCATCAGTCCCATGAGGATGTTACAAGCTGCCCCTTCTCTTCATGAATTCCTAGCGCTCAATTAGTTTCCAGTTTTCTTGCCCAGACAAAATATTGAAAAAACAGAATACTTGAGTCTAAAAATAACTGTTTCCCAGTCCTTTAATTCCACTAAGCAATCTCCCAACTGTAGCCTCCTCTTCCTTATGCAGCAGCATGACTAATGCAAATGCACTCCAGTGTTCACAGATAAAACAAAAAAACCCCATTTTTATTCCTAAATCAGACTTAGTGTCAATGTAACACAGTTGCAATGAACAACTTTCCCCATATACTTATTTACGCAGCTCTTAATTCTAGAAATGACCACAAATCAGTGAAAATAATACTTGCCTGAACACTTTACAAAAGCAAAATTTACTTCTAATAAAATAATACCCAAAAGTCAAAGTAGATGACTATTCTGTATGGAGACGGTGTAACAAAAGCACTCTATTAATTTCTCTTGTTACCATTTTCAAAGTATAATTGCAAGCCATAGCATTAATCATTAGATAAAAGCCCTCACATACATAGGCTTTTGGTGGTGATTCCCCCCTCCCCTCCTCAGTTTCACTTTGTAAAGTCTTTCTCAGGAAACCTTGTGGAGCAGAAAATTGACAGAAAGCCCAAACATCAGAAATCTGCTCAAACAGTGGTTGTAGAGTGCTAATCTACCCACTATCTTTCTGCTAATTTTTCCATTTCCAGCAACCAGCCTCCTGCATGATGCCTTCAGGAAAGAGCTCCAAACTGCACCAGTCATTCTGTTCACATGCAGAGCACTGATGAAGCCAAGATTTACCTCTTTTGAACCCATCACTCCTCAGCACTAGTCTGACACAGAAATAATCTGGAATAAAATCTCTCTCTGTGACAAAAAAAAAAAAAGCTACATAGGCTTCTTTAAGTTAAGCAAAAAATCCGATAGTAAATAAAGGATCTTTTTTTCTGAAATTATTCACGCAATAAAATACAGAAATAGTCATAAAAGTAGGCATGAAACACAAGCCTTTTGAAATTCCAGGACAATTGCACAGCTCCATGTCTTGTTGCCTCATTAAATTTTCCCATATTTCCTGAGGAACTCTGAGTATTCTTTTGTACATTCTGAAATGTTACAGACTGAGTATATAGGGGGTGGCTCATAAACAGGCACCTGTGGCACTCTCAATACAAGTGGGATACCCCAATTTCAACCTCTGCTATACATAAGGGGTTTGAACCTCAGTTTCCAGACACTCTAGCTTGTAAAATGAAATTGGAAAACTAGGATATTAACAGCAATCCAGAAGAAGCAAAAAGGGCCTTAGGGGAAAAAAAAAAAAAAAAGTAGCCTACAAAGGGAAACCATTATGCAGAAGAAAATATATAGTCACAGGAGAGACCACAGCTACCTTACATTTTGGAGAAACTGGTGGCCTTTTGCATTATTTACACACACACACCCCACCCTTAGGTTCTTACAAAATGCCTTAGTCTGGACTTCAAGGAGTCTCAGAATGCCTCCAATCAGGGAGAGACACGCAAGGCAGCCTAAAGTAAGTTCGCTTCAGTACTGGCAGCTGATAAGCCACCACAACACAGTATCCCAACAGCACAGGCACCTGAGCCACCGTGCTTGAAGCACCCAAGAGCCCATGTCACCGTCTGGTGAGTCCTCAAGGACTGACCGTAGTGGAGACCAGAACCCCATATACACACAGCCACTTGTTGCTGATTCCTGACCTAGTAATCCCCATCTCCCCTTTTGCATTCTGCTTTTGCAATTGCATCTACAGGGGATGCTGGCCCCCTTCTAAAGCTGCTGAAAATCAAAATCTTTAGCCCTGAAGCTGCTTGGAGGGAATATCATAGCAACTGCAGTCCTGGATGTCATTCCACTAACTTCAGCTGGCTTTCCAACACACTAACTCACTTCATGCTACTAGGCAGGAAACATCTGTTTCTCTTTGCTCAACCAAGTTTTCCTTATAAAGTGGTCCTGAATGTGCAATTCTGGGTCAGTTTGGACATATACTAGCAGATGAGATTTTTTACTGTATTATATAAGTTGGAAGTGAATTATACTGGAATAGCTTCAGGAGGTCCACCTAGAAATGGTAGAACACATATGGAAGTAATTTATTTCAAAAACAGGAGAATCTGAGTACATCTCAGTACTCAGTTTGTAGTTTTTTTTGAAGGGCCTTTTTCTGCACTATTCCCAAGTAGGCATTTACCTAAGAATTACTTACTAGACAAATGCACACTGTGCTTCAGAGTTCATCTACTCATGTTTTGGTATTGGAGATTAATTCTATTTTCTCCCCAGCGGTGAATTTGCATATGTCTGGAGAAAGGAAGCCTTTTACTTCAAGCAGTGTGATTCACACCGATGCATGGACAGCAGATGACTAGATGACTAGATATCCCTGTGGATTTACTTTACCTTGGGCTTACAGGTAAGACTAATACATAATCATATTTTTCACAGTATTGACACTGCTCGGGTAAAGTTTCAAAGAGTATAAAACAAGATCATTAAAGCATAGTTTGAAAAGTAACTTTTAAGACTTTAAACTAGCTGGATTCTTTAAAAATAATCAGTTAGAAGGGAAACTTGAGCACCACATTATACTGTGACCTAGATACATACATATATATAGCAATGAAATTTCCACTGGTTTGTACCAACTTAAATATATAAGTTATGCTTAAATGATCTAGAATTGAAAGTGATTTTTTTCATAAATTTACTTCATAGAATACACCCTTTTACTTACTGAATAATTCATTTTCCTTTATGTGTTAAAGTATCACAAAGCAGCAAGTTCCCAGACAACAAATAAAGACGCTACCAGAATATGTTCCCAGTTACTGGGAGGAAATGTGAGGGATGTGAAAGTTAAAGATGCCATCCTAAAACCAGGCAGTACATACTCCCTTTTTTCCTCAAATAATAAATGGTAAGGCACCTGCCCACAATGCCAGGCAGACCATTTCTGGATCAATGTAAAAAAAAATCAGGTAGTTGCTATCCTTTCCAGGAATTCTTAAGATTACATAAAAGTGTAGCTCCTGGAAAAGCTTCTAGTACAAAAAGGTACCAATGCAGCAATGTAACAAATATCAGGACTTCAATACAAATTTTGTGTTCTGCTGTGAAAATAAAACAAAATTACACAGTCACAAGCCACCGAGAATTAAGGGATCTGCAGAAAGTATTCCTTTCTAAGGCCATAGAAGTCCATGCAGAGAAAACTGGTAATAATCACTTGAAGTCAACACAAGTATTTCTTACTATTCACTATTTTAGATAAATTACATGCACGAACACACATTTTACCCTTTTCTTTTCCAAAGCAGGCAAACCAATACACAGAGGTATTAAGAGAAAAATAGAGACCGTAAGACAAGAGACTAAAGTATTTTAAAAGGAAAAGCAAAACAAACCAAAAAAACACAAATAAACAACCAAACAAAAAACGTTCCCATATCAGAATTTCTCACTAAACTTACTGCACTTTGCTATCAGGTTCTAAACTGGTAGAATTAGCAGTCAGCTGATTCTGCTGTGATATTTAAACGCACAGCCACCCCCATCCTGTCATGCCATAAAAACTGAGTATGTCAAACACCTTTCAGTTAACACACAAAAGGACGTGAGCAGGTCTTTAATTCATCTTTCTGACTTCCTCTAAGCTTTTTTATTTGTGACTGAGAATAGCATATCAGTTTTCCAGAAAATGATCCATGGCAACTCTAGTATTCACTAACTCCTTCAAACCAAACCATTTCTCAGGTCATGCTTAGTTCTGCTGTACTCACCCAAATACCGTTCCCTTAGGAACACTGAACTCACACAATCAAACACGCCCCGCCTTTTTCTTTTTTTTTTTTTTTTAATAGTAATCAGGACAGAAGAAAGTCAGAAGTGAAACAAGAAAGGTGCAAAGCTAATTCTTCCCATGTCAGACCAGTGAACCACGGGAGCATTGCTCTTCATGGTTCTCACAAAATAACAGAAAAAAAAAGTTCTCGGACTTCCCAGCCCCAAGACAGGCAGACACCAGCCTCCACCTACAACAGGGCACACTTATAGCTTTGTTGATTCAGCTTACCTTGAGGTGTAAAAACACCCTAATTGCACTGTATGACCCCTCAAAACCTCTAACTATGGCTCTTACACTGTGAATTCCCTGGGATCTAGACTTCAAGAATAAAAGACTCAGGGAAAGTCTTTCATCTCTCTGCAGATGAAGCTTACCTTATCTTTATTTTTACAAAGCTAAACAAAGGCAGCAGCTGCAGATGTACACGTAGTTCTGGATAAGTAAAGCTTCTTTGCACACTCTGTAGCATCCCTTGTCCTGGCCAAGATTTCTGCTGACCAAGGACACAGAGCCATACAACAGAGTTGCCCATATTCTAAGTCTGCAGATCACCAGCCATTGCTAATACAGGATCATTTAGAAGCTTTAATCTTCCTATTGCAGTATATGTATTGACAGTCTTGACTTTTAATCCACAGGATCCTGGCTTCCCTCTAGTGCATGGGATGCACTTTCTAGCAGTGCAGCAGAGTCCCGTGGTAAAATAGCTGTCACAAGCAAGATGAGTGCAAGAGCAACAACAGTCATACAGTTAAAACTACTGAGCATTTCTGGGAGCACCAGATTTTGTCTCTGAAGTTCTGATGTGAAACAAGGTTTTATGCTACACAGCTTAAAGTGTTTTTTAGACTGTTCTGAGCAAGGACAAGGTAGAAAATAAACAGTATGTAATAACAAATCACTGGAGAGCACCAGACTAAGTATGCACTTAGAAGCCAAATTATGCAATTTTAAGTCAATCTTTGGACTGCTTGGCTTCGTAGTTTTGATGTAGTTCTTTCAACATACTTTATTCTACTTAAACCAGCATACATTGATAATCGGGAAGCCATTTCCCCAGTGTTATTCAGGCAAAGTTCAATTGTCTCTTCTGTTTCCACATGGTGACCAAAAGTTTGCTAAAGCAAGTTGAATTATTAAAAACACTTGCAAGTCAACCTTCTGAACAAATATAACATGTGTGTCTGATTACAAGCTAGCATATACACCTCACAATAAAACCCAGCCCTTAATCTGTACCTTTTCTGGTGCAGGTGTGATGAATACCTTCCTGCTTTCTGAAAAAAAGAAGCTGTGCTTAGGACCAAGGCATTTTCACATCACCAGTGAGGCACTTACAGCTTTGCCAGCAGGTATCAGTGTATGAGATCAGAAACCATGGACAAGAGAGAAAGAAAAACTCCCCCTGCCACCAGCCATTTAAAACCTCAACCCATCCCTGGAGCAGCTGTAGAAGCGCTGGCAATTACCTCTGAAACAAGAAGCAGCTGGGTTCAGTTCCTAATTCATCTTTACAAAGCAAACAAGCAGAGGGAGGGTCTTATGTAATGAAGGGGGATTGGTGGGAGAACAAGTGATGCTGGAGGAAAGTATAGAGTCAAAAGGTTGTCAGTGTTCAGTTGGACAATCTGTCTAAAAAGCTGTATGGTTAGTTACAGAAGGTGTGGGGAAGAGTATTCTCTTTTTTTTTTTTAAAAAAAAGTACATTATCACAGCAGAGATACTGAATGTGGGATGTGTGAGCTAGACATGGTTTCTTAGGGAAACATCAGTAAGAGCCTGGTGATAGTCATGACTGTGGAAAGACAGTCTGGAGGCAGATCTGTGTATTTTGTTTATTTCATCTGCTTCTTCCAGGGCACCCTGCAGATGGGAGATAAGAAAAGATCAGAGGAATTTTTTCTACCTGCCCTTTATCTTCCTATCACACAGTTATATATCTGTAGTTGCCATGTGTATGGCTAATAATTGAGTTTAGAAGAAAAGGAATGGGTTAAGATGAAAAGAATCACTTAGCAAAGTATTATGAGTGCTCATCTTCTTTTTCTTGGTTATGTGCAGGGACTCTGCTAGCCTATATAACCATCTATTTTTAAGTTTGTCACTGGAAACGCCATTTGTACAGAGAACACATACATTTGCATGTACATTTCTGTCGGGTGGCTGACCAAGCAATTGTAAAACCACTGGGAGCTCACAACACTAGAACCGTTCAGGACCATATGATACTGCAGTCATACACACACAGATAACTGGGATTCCCCTTTATAAAGTGAGAAGCGTTTTTACTTTTATTTTAAATATGACTATTCTGCATGATCCTTATTCTTTGTGACTGGTAAGTATGCATTCAGTGTCTTTACTATGGAGTCACCTTTACTTTCATAAGGAGAATTACGGTATCCTGAGGTGCATGAGGAAGAGCACTGCCACCAGGTCGAGGGAGGTGATCCTACCCCTCTATTCAGTGCTAGTGTAGAGGCTCAAAGAACCCGAATTCAGTCATGGGGTGTGAGGCATAGTGAGGCCACATCCAGAGTGCTGTGTCCAATTCTGGGCTCCTCAGTACAAGAGAGACATGGAGCTCCTGAAGCGAGTCCAGCAGAAGGTGACAAAGATGATTAAGGGACTGGAACAACTCTTAAAAGGAAAGTCTGAGGGAGCTGAACCTCAAGAAGAGATTACAGAGGGGACCTCATCAATGTCTACAAGTATCTACAGGGAGGGCGCCAAGAGGATGGAGCCAGGCTCTTCTCAGTGGTGCCAACCAAGAGGACAAGAGGCAACAGGCAGAAAGTGATGCACAGGAAGTTCCACCTGAATATAAAGGAAGAACTTCTTTACTGTGTGGGTGACCACACACTGAAACAGATTGCCCAGAGAGGTTGTGGAGTCTCCCTCACTGGAGATATTTGAGAACCACCTGGATGCAATCCTGTGTAATGTGCTCTAGGATGGCCCTGCTTGAGCAGGGAGGTTGGACTAGATGACTCACTGTGGTCCCTTCTTAACTTTACCCATACTGTGATTCTGTAATTCTCATGGAATCATTTCACAAAGCAGACATCATGAAGGTGCTCTTTTAAGGGAGATAACAAGTAATTTCCTGTTTAATCAAATCTAGTTTGTATGTATGATTCGCGATTCTTTCTTAGGGTGATGAATGAAGCAGCACACTTCCTGATATGCAAATCTTTCCTCCATGCACTTGGTTTCACATCATTTGTAGAGTCAAAACAATTAAAAAGTACTTCACCCTTGTCCTCCTTGCAGGAACTCAGATGCTCGGGTAACTCTATCCTTTCTGAAACACATTAGTTTCACAACAGGTAAGCAGGAAGCAATGCAACACCTCTCATTGCTGGATGGACTAATTGGTCTTGATTTGAAATAAAAAAATTTTCTCTGTCCAAATTTTTTTATAAAATGTTGTACACTTGCAAGAGTTAAAGAAGACATCTCCAAAATTAGTTTCAAACAGCTCACAGTAATTATGTAGTGCTTATTAAGAAGAGACTGTTAAAGATCGTATGAAGTGTTATGAGTAATTTTCCCATCTTTTATCTCCATAGGGTATTCCTCACTTCCACTAAGCAAGGAAAAAATATTCATCTGCTAATATATCCTACAGATTCACGTCATCATTGATGTTCTTTAACTATTACTAGCTGTATAGCATATTTTCCAAAGAAACAGGAAAGCACAGGAAAATCTGACCAAGTGTCTTCATTTAAAATGGCACTGTCAACCCCAGGTCATTTGGTCTTTTATAGAAGAAGATGAACTTAGTAGATCTATTTTCCATTCTTCAGCTTGATACAGCTGTTAGTGCTGTTGCCAAAAGCTGGTATTCATCTTTGAAGATAAGCTGCCCACATGTCTTTCTGAGGTTAGCCAGATGGTCGTAGCACACTGCTGATGCACAACTGCAGTGTTAGTACAGGCTGAGTGGAACTAATGGGCAGAAGCGTGGGTGGGATGCTCAATGACTTAAACATTTGTTCCTTTTTTCTTCTTTAGATGATACTGGTGGTCCATGCAGGCCAGCAAACTTTAACTTCAATTAAGGCTGTAGGTGTAGGCTTCACACTTTTTTTGTAATGTGTGGATACCGAGAGCTTGCCACATTGTACATCACCATCAGACATGCCATACTTGTAACTACCTAAACCATATCTAAAAGTATATTTTGTGCTTCACACAAAAGTAAAAGCAGGCTAAGATTTCTCATATAATTACTATTAATATATTTATAATATCCCCTTTATAGGGTAAATATTGCAAAATATCATTTGTCAAGGATATACTGACTATTGATTAAAAAAAGTCCTGCATTTAAAAATTAAAAGCTACATATCTTATTGGTTATCTTGGCAATACAGCTAGACAAGTACCCTTCCCTGCACATTACAGATTCATATGTGATTTTTGCTGCAATTGGTACTTCACAGCTATTGTGTCTAAACTATGTTATGGTGTTTAATGATGCTACCAACAGCCTGAGGGAAGCCCTAGGGAAGAGAAGGAGCTCTCACAGGAGAACAAGAGCACAGAACCCCAGCAGTGAAATAAGCAAACAAGAATTTCTCCTTCCGGGTGTTTTTTAGGCCTATATAAATCACTATCTTATGCACTTTACAATTTAGTAATTTTTTCACCTTAGCACTTCAAAACAGCATCCCACAAACTATCAGCTTAAACACGGAAATATTTACTTAGTAGGTTCTTTGCAGTCATTCATATTTCATTTATAGCACTAAAAATTAAACTATAACTGAAATCATATGCCCTTCACTTTCCTAGGTATTCTGTACTTTTCCACAATTTCTCTTTTCAACTTTTTAACACTAAGAAAACATGAAGAGAGTTAGACTGATTTCTTAGGAAAATGAACCACATTCAGTCACAGCAGATCTACCTTGGCTTACAGCCTGAACCACAAAAGTTATATTCTTCATTGTCACTCGTAACTTCCAGCTTATGTTTTCCAGAGTTAAATTCCTGAGTTGGACAACATAGTTCCTGCAGAAAATAATGTAACACATTGTAAAGGGAGAATTAGGAGTACCTGAGCAGGACTTGCAACCACCAGCACACTGACTGGAGAGAAGCTGAAGACAACACCCTGGGAATATCAGAGAGAGAAGTATGGTAGCAATTCAGCACTCTCTGAGACATAGACTCTTCCTTGAGTTAATCTCCTGTCTCTTGAGGCTGAGTTTCACAGCCTAGAAATTCTCCCTAAGACACTGGCACCTGGGAAACATTTCTCATTTCAAGTTTGGCAGAAGAAAAGCAGTGGGCTGTTGCTCTTCTTTCCTCTCTGTAAGGACACAGATGGAGTCTTGTGGCTTAAGCCAATTTCTGAAAAGTAATTTTCTGCTTTGATTCCACTCCTTCAGCATGCATGCCGTCTGTGGACAAAACCTGACTTATCACAGTTGATACTGTCTCCTAGACCTTCTTTTGCCTGGCCAATACCCAAGCACATGGGGCACAGAATGAACCCATTTGCCTCAGTTTTTTTTTATTTTCTAGGGCCCCGAGACTAACCTCCATAAGGCTTTGTTCTCACCTTCGACTACTGTAGCAATGGCAGCATTCGTTCTCTGTACTGTTCATTATTAAACTGCTAGTAATGTTAGTCTTCCATATGTTGCCAAACTCTTTTATTCAACATGAGGAATATGGAAAAAGCCTGTCTTACATTTACATGAGTAGCAATAACTTTTTACTGTTTGTTTTTCCATTACAGACAAAATACCTTACAACCATTCCTATTGCTGACAGGAGGAAGAAAGTCACTCTTCAAACCTTCAAAACCCAGTATTTTTCTAAAGTTTTCAGTCTCAAGTGAATAGCACAGAAATGCTTGGTATATAACAAAGCAATCACAACTAGCCAGTTTGAAAAAAATCAAAGCTGCTCACGCGAAATGCTTTTGTCTTAGTTTGGATTATGAAAAAAAAGCACAAGTCATCACAGGGAAGCGCTCATCTTACAGCTTCTCAGTAGGATGCCAAAATGGGAGAGCACAGAAATCAGGGTGTCCCTGTAAAGCAGGAAGCCGTCTGCACCTGCCTCCTACTGGTAGAAGGTTTCCTGATGACCAAGAAGGTCGGCAGGCCTGCTCGTGCACGTGATGGCCTCAGAAGATACAGACCCTGTGGTCAGCAAAAAAAATCTGAGGTGCAGCAATAGGGTTTTATGTAGTTTCATATATCTGTGGAATTTTCCAATTTTTAGAAGAAAACTTCAGCAAACTCATCCTTCTGGGATCCCACGATGCTAGAGGTCTTATAGCACAAATTATTTTAGTCCTGAGAAGCTAAGTAGCATTGGACCTTGGTTATTCTAGGTACTAACAGTATTTATTGTTTCCCTGACATACAGCTAGGTTAGAGTCTTACTCATGAAATATCTGTAACTATCAGGCTTACCTGTAGTCTGTTAAAACAAGCAAAATTAGATGCCCACAAAACCCCACAGACATTATATGATGATTCCAAGCCACGTTATTTAGGATAAACAGCAGCTGTGAAGGTGAAGTCCCTCCACATAAATGTGGAAGGCATCTTTCTTGGCAGTTATTCACCAGACCAGACTTTGGAGTGAGCAGAGGCTCGAATGCGGGTGATGAACTGCACAGCAGCCCACTTGTGTGTCTGTAGCCTGGGGAAGGGCAGGCGCAGCCCTGACTTTTAAACAAGGACACATAAACAGAGCAAAAATGCTGAAAGCCATCATTATAAAGCCTGAGACAAAATGAAACAACAACAACAAACAGTTGGGTAACCTTTTTGAAGTGGATGTGCTCCTCTTTCGCTGTTTTCTGAATCTCCTTTAATTTTGATTGGCTTTAGATTTGAAAGCAATTGGCAGATGATCAAAATTTAAAATTGATGGAGTACAATTGGTCTGTTCATGGGATGCTTGGAAAAGAAAATAATGATCTTTCAGACAAAAATGTTCTGAGGAAGCTAAGCCTCCATGTCAACAGATAAGAAAGTGAACAGTGGTACTGAAATGGCTGGAACAAACAGTATTTAAAAGAAGGTTTTGTCCTGGAGGAGTCGTGGCAAATTCAGAGGGCTCTGTACTTGGTGTTCTTTAAGATATTCTTTCATGCTTCCAGGACGTGCCGGCAGTATAGCAAGGTCCAGGGGTCATATGTAATTCATTTTAATCATATCAGTCCAGAGGGGAGACCTGAAAATCTGAAGTTCATATTGGAAAAGAATGACATGCCCTGTATTGATCCAAAAATTTTAAAATGTCAGCCCTACTTAGCACAGTCTTATAGACCACACTCCCCCCTCAAAAAACCCCAAAAATCAACCAAAAAAAACAAAACTCCACAAAAACCCAAACCAAAACACAACACACACAAAAATGAAACAAAAAAACCCTACCAAACCACCAAACTACTGCTGAGGTAGTTTTGACCTGTGGACAAATTCAAGGAGGCACGCAAAATATCTGTAATCCTTGGCAAGATGTCGGTCAGTGCTGGGTAACTGTCACTTACTCTCCTCGCTGCATGAAAAGCAGTGGACTTCAAGGGACAGCTGCTGGGTCCCTCCTTGGGTTCCTAATTCCCCCTCGGTTCTGAGGGCAACCTGTGAGATGCTAGGAGACTGAAGAGGCTCATATGTTCTGGAGTTCTGGGGCTTGAATTTGTATATCAAATTTGGTTTACTTTTGCATCTGTATGCCTGGGTGACATGTCATTGATGACGTAAGAACAGAGAAAAGTGTGAGACATTAGAACTAGAGATTTATAACAATGTCACTCACTGTGACCTACCTGAAGATTTGGAAAATTTCTCCTGTCTTCAACAATGAAGCCAATAATTTCCATTTAGTAATCAGTGGGACCAGTCTGAAAGAAGGTAGATTTATACTGGAATCAAGGAAGAAATTTTTTCCAGTAAGGGTGGTGAGATACTGGAACAGGTTGCGCAGAGAAATTGTGGATGCCCCATCATTGGAATTGTTCAAAATCATGTTGAACCAGGCTTTGAACAACACGGTCTAGTGAGAGGTGTCCATGGCACAAGGGATAGAACAGAAGCTTTTTGAAGGTCCCTTCCAACCCAAACCCTCCTGTGATTTTCTCATGTTGGAGAATTAGTATTGTGATACCTTATGGAGAAGGGTTTGTGACATAGGGTTACCTCTGACAAATCTAGGCCGCTTTACGGGCATCTGTCAGACAATAAATGAGTAATTTCTAGAGTAAAAATGGCAATAATAGCTTCCTTTTCCTTCCCTGCCAATAAGTGCTGTTAAAAGTAGAGGACTTTGATTTATAAGCCTGTCCCAGGTGACTCATATTCCTTTTGATCAGCCAAGCAACAGCTTGCAGGCACACCAGCCAGTGTGCAGGGGGAAAGGCTGGCTTTTCTTGAGCAGGAATGGAGGAGCAGAGGCAGGATTAAGTGCAGGATCTGTTCTTACGGGTTTACCAGTTGTCTGCTGGAGTCGTTTGAACAGGTTGGGGCAGTAAAGGGAGAGCAGCAGGCAGTGTGTGTATGTGTGGAGCTGGGGAGGGGATGGAAAATCTGCAACTAATAGGCATCTTTTCATCTTTCTCACTGTTTTCTTTCCAGTGGTGCCCGGATAGGGGACAAATCTTCCCATAAACGGTAATCCTTTAGAAAGTGCTCAAGTATGGCTATTACTTAACTTCCTGATTAGTAGCAGTCACCACCTGCTACTTCTGCTCCACATTGTCCAGCATAATGGAAGTGTTCATTTCCCTGGCTGTGAAAAGGTAATGGGAGGGGAGTCCCTCTTCTCTATTTTGACAAAAAGAGCAACAGTCCCTCCTTTTCTTCTATAATTAATCCCAGACCATATTTATCCAAGAAAATAAAATTCTATTTCTGATGACAAATAGCTGGATAAAGCAGATTATGGGGGAAAGAAGCCACCCAAAAAAAACCCCCCAAACCACAGAAGCAATCATTCCGATTTCTTTAAACTAAATTAAGGGTTCCTGCTACAGAGCTTTTTTATTGCCTGACCATGGCTTTGAGATCCTGGAAAGCACCAAGCAAAGGCAATATATTCAATATTTTTGACACCTGAAACATGCAAAGACTTTTCAAAGACTTCTGTTTTCTTCAAACCTTACTAGCTGAAGCTGCCAAGAGAGCTGCACATGTTGCCTTGAAAGACAGCTGTTAAAATAGTCTCCTTTGATCAAAATTCTTCCATGTTTATAGCTAGAGTAAGATAAAGTATTATAGGATTTTCTTAGCATGGACTAAAAATCATAAAAAGAATGAAACATGCAAAACCTGAAAAGTGCATTTGTCATGAGCGGGCATAACTTTTGAAATGTCAGTTAAAAGGAGACAACCCATGAATAGACTATGAGGATTTTCAGACTTTCTATTTCCCTAAAGTCCTCTTTTGTTTTACACTGGGAGTGGTGGTGTCCCTTCCTAAGGAAGCACAGGCAGGCAGTAGATTAGTCCTTATTTAGATGGTAAGTTCCAGCCTATTTGAATTGTATCAAGCATTCTCCTTACTTCTGTGGGATTTGTCATAAATCTTGAGTAAATATACTTAGCGCAATCTCAAAGACTGAAGTTTTGATTTCTCAAAGGGCTCAAATCTTTAAGCCTTAAAACTTCTCTTGTTTAAGAGAGATAAAGCAAAAGAATCTACTTGTCAAAACAAACACAGGGGAAAAACCCCCTCAGTTTTATCTCAATGGGAAGTGGCACTCATTCGGGGCTATTCGGTAGCATTCTTTGCCCAGGAGTGAAATCTATTATAGGAATTAGTACTGCCCCTTAAAATGGTAGCATCACTAAGAAGCAAATGAATCCTACTCTCTTTCCCTCTGTTTTCCTATCCATTCTCCTTCTTCTAAACAGTATTCAGAGGCTTCTTCAAAGGTCTTCATCCTATCTTTGTTGCCATGGTCTCTCACAGAGTTGAAACAACATTTTCAAAACTAATGCCTGCTCTAAATGCATTGTTGTTGGGATGCTGAGTCAGTTCTTTGCTGACTAGGGCAAAAGAAAGAGGATCTTTGAAAATCAGTTTTAACATTCAACTAACCTGAATGGGGAAAAGCAAGACATCTATATGCCACTAGACAGAGGCAAAACTTTTCAAGGATGAGATGCTTTGTATTTTGAGAAGAACACTAAAGTGTCTTGAGTTTTTTTGCGTCTGCTATGCTGGTTTTACTCTTCTTTTTATTCATACCAGACCTGAGAAAGACAATTGCTTCTCAGAAGGGAAAGAAAAAAAAAAACCACAGAAGAGTCCTGTTGATTAACACATACCTCCCCCCCAACTAAATCCTTGCTGTGTGGGTGACAGAGGATGCTTGGTATGCATTAGGGGTGACAGGCAGGGCTAGCTTTGGCACGGCTGAAATGAGTAAGGGGAAGTGATGAGGAAGCACCATTATTTCTGAAGGAACTAATAAGATATTTTGCTTGTATTCAGCTTTTCTGTTTGCCTCTTTTGTTTAATTACTTGCACATTCTTTGAAATAAGGTCCATCTCCAGCATACATATTTGTACAGCACACAGGGAAACAAGTTTACTTTCCCAATTCAAACTTTTAAGCTTTACTATATAAATAAGATCACCTATTTGCTATGTAAATTAGAGCACTGCACACTTCGTACAGGCATTTCAAGGAAAGAAAGTCACAGACTTGGCTACATCAACTTTAAATTGTTTTTAGATGCCTGCCTTCAATTTTTTACAGATCCTTTGAACATCTGTCCTTAGCCCGTGGTCTGGCATGGCATGCTGAATTCTGTATATTTGTTCATTATTCCTAAGGGAGGAATTTGCATGAAAATTCTGCTGGTCTAATTATATGCCTCAGCTAGAAAAACTCTGTTCATCTGTCTGCAGCAAATTTCACCTTTATGAAACAGATGATGACTTTGCCAGAAACTTTCTGGACATTGTACAACTGAAGGTTTTACAGCCTACATTCATAATATGGGTCATAAATGGAATTGAAGGGGCAAAAAAAAAACCCCTTAGATCATGACAATGTTTTTGAAAACAACCCTTCATCTTCAGGAAAAAAAAATCACAGTTTAATGGGAAAAGATGTTTGCAGCAGCTTATGGAGGGTAAAATGCAGCCTCCCCTGCTACTCATATCTCACTATGTCAGGAAATTCAGGTTGTGAATGAGGAAAAGCTGAAAAAGAATCTGAAAAGAACATTTTAATTCCCCCCCCCATGATTTTAATTCACAAAACTCTCCCCTTTTTACCTCTTTTCTCCCCTGATCTTTTGAATTTCCTCTTTTTCTTTCTATGCTGTCTTCCCTTGCTCAAAATTAGCTCATTTTCACTAAACTTTACTATTCCATCTTCTCCTAAATTCCACCCTCTCAAAACTTTCATATTCCTTTTTTTAGCCTGTTTTTAGCTTTACAATCTTTTTAAGGCTGTTTATACACTGTTGCTGGGGCTTCCAATGCCTTTTTAAGGTTTCCTCTACATATTTCCATGCTCTTGATCAATTGCATCAACCCATCAATCCTATTGCCTAATCTGCCACACACCCTCTTCCCAATCAACGTACCTC
This sequence comes from Oxyruncus cristatus, assembly GCA_013399855.1. Taxonomy (NCBI): domain Eukaryota; kingdom Metazoa; phylum Chordata; class Aves; order Passeriformes; family Cotingidae; genus Oxyruncus; species Oxyruncus cristatus. The sequence continues at coordinate 264,476 of VXAY01003830.1, read as the reverse complement.
ATCATCTGAAATCCATCTCTTCAACTAATTTCCTTTTTGGACACCAGTGCCATACATATGCATTGATCTTTTCACTTTTGACTTAGATCCTTCTAGGTTCATTTATACAAGTACATTCTCTGAGCTCCTCAGTATGTATTTCATTATTCTCATTTTCTTCCTAAATGTGCTGCTCTTTTTGTTTTCCCACTTGACTAAAATACCCCCCGTTTTGTACCCATCACAGAGGCATCAGAGAGCCTAATGACAAGAATGAAACAGTCCACTCTGCTTGCCAGCCTGGGCTTCCCCTGCCATGTGACTTCCAGGTAGGTTGTGGATTTTCTATGGAAACTGTATTTTCCCCAGGGATCCACCAGTGGGATTCATGCAGCCATGGGCAAAGAAAGGCAGCTCCTCTTGCACTGCGTGTCCAATGTGCTTCAACCACAGGCTTTTGCTCCTGATGGGTTGCACCAGAAGAGGAAGAGTTCTCATCCTCATCCCTATCCTTACAGCACAGCTGGCTCTGTCCTCTTCTCTTCCTCTGGCAGATTCACTGACTGCCATGGCACAACCTTCGGCAGAAAGGGAGGCAGGATTTGGCCCCGAATCAAAGACTTCACCAATGTATCATAAGAGTTAGTATGAGTGCCTGTCTCTGCTGGGGAAGGGCTAAGAGCTAGACTAGCAAGGGTACTTCAGGTCAGGCCTGAGGCAAATTAGCAGACAAGTTGTGAAGCTTACACAACATGTGGCCACATTATGTGTGGCTCCAGTCAGCGCTAATAGCCTGTCATTGAGCTCCATGTTTAAACAATTTGAGCAAACAGCAAACACAGAAGATGGGAGGAGGGAAAAGAGACCTTCGAGGAATAAGAAAGATCAGGCTACTTAGTACACTTGGCAAGCAAATATTGCAGTGGTAAGAACAACAGAGTACCTACTAGGTACTTAGAGACATGACCCAGAACCTACCATGCAAAAGTAACATGACACAAAGAAATGTATTACTTGTCCAATTTTAAAATTCACTTGGACAGCAGTTTTTAAGCTACATTGGAAACCAATTGTTGGTTTAGGCTATGTCTGATCATGTGCATTATCCAGGAGGAAAAAAAAAATGGTTTTGGTTTAGCAGCAAGGAAACCAAAAAAGAAAAGAACAGGAAGAATAAGAAAAAACAAGTTTTAGTAACAACAAGGAGTAAAATTCAACCACATCCATATAAATAACATTGATACTAGTGTTCGGAAGTAAGTATGAAAACATTTTAAAATAGAACTTAGAAACCATACCGCATTGTTTAGTATGAAAATAATAGCCTTTCTAGCCAGTACTATTAGAGTACTTATTTAATCCAGTGCAGAATTGGCTATGAAACCATCCACTCTACCATGGGAATGCTTAGCTCAGTATCTGGTAGGTTGCCAGCCATTTAAAATGTTTTTGTGTTGGTTTAATGATTGTTCCCATGAGCACTGATGGTAAGGGTTGACATTAATTAAAATACCAAGTCATCAGAGCTTGCATTGTGGGGAGAGAAAGAATGGGCTGGATCCAATTGTCTTCAAGGTTCTTTGGCCTTCCACATTTTTCTCTTAGCTGCATCATACATGCCAAGTATCCTCCTGGTTGAGGTGTAAACAGACTGTCTCCACAAATACAGTCTTTTTAGGTTTTCCATGTACTTTCATTTAACTGATTACAGGACAGTAATTAAAATCAGCTAATCATGTAATGTGGCTGTGTTCCGAATGCTAAACAAAATGCCTAAATAAAAGAGGATTTTAAAACACTGTCTGCTTCTCAATTTATTTTTACTGTATACTAATGGCACACAATACAGTAGGAATTCTGGGCCTTATCCTCATTAACCTCAAAACTCATTATCTCATACAAAAACAGAACCTTTCCACAGAATGTATTGGAAAATGTATGAAACAACAAATTAAAGATGTGTTTTGGTACGCTCTCTTGAAACATGATTAAGGATTTCACTCAGAACTGTGAAATTAAAACAGAATGGCATAAAATCCTAAGACCACTGCTAAAATGATCTTCACATCATTCATAAGCTATCCTTATGCATTTCTCTCATTTTATTAAACAATGACTCAAGATCCAGATCTTCAAAGGTGCCCAATATGAAAAAGTCACTTAATATGTGGAGTCCTCCAGTGGTACCCTCGAAAATGAGTAAAGAGGTTGAGTTCTATTCCTCCCACCCATTCAGCAAGCCTGAGTTCCCATCCTCCTGGCAGGGTCTTAATATCGCAGAGAGCAAGAGTACAAGACGTTAAGTTTATTCTACACATAATATGATCAATAGCCTAAGAGCAAAGACCTCTGGCTTGACCAATGCAAAGAAGAAAGCTGAGCCTACATAAATGCAATGGGACATTTTTGTAGCAAGCAATATACAACATAAAGTAGATTGCTACTTCCGATGCAAATGGTAGAACATTTCTGTATATAAACCATGTTTGCTCCTTTGGATCAGAAGTCTTGTAATGCTGTGACTTTGGGTCACCAAAACCTAAACAAGGTGCCTGAAACCAGTCACCAGCCCAGCTCATTCACCAGCACATGGCACAGGGCTCAAACTGCTTCCTACGACACCTGGGGGGCTGCACAACAAAAGTCCTCACCTCTGAACATCTGCAGTTGGAACCACCACTGTGCTTTGCAAATATATACATTACTCTTTTACCCTGTTTGTGGATACAGACACGGGCCTTCTTTGTGCCATCCCAATGCAAAGCAGAAGGCAGGGGTTTTGAACACCACAGGCAGATATCTGTGACGGTAAACCCTGGAACATGGGAACACTCTTTGGCATGAATGTTCTCTGAATAATCTTTCCATATAAAAGAAGTACCACGTCTTTGAGTCTTTCAGGAGCTCATCATTTTAACGCGGAAGAGTCAGAGAGGGCAATGGAGGTCCTTGTCCTTGTACATGATGGCAGGAGGCCTGATGTCCTCCTGGGGTTTGTCATCAGTGAAGCAATCAAGAACACAAGGTTAAAGGGTGGGGTTTCTTCAGTATTTTTATTTTAAACTGTTGTTTCAGTTTGGGGGTTGTTTTGCGTATTTGTCTGGTGGGGTAGCTTTTTGGAGCGTTGGTTTAGTTTTTGAAGTTTTTGGTTTGTTTTTGAAGGGCAGGCAGGCTCGGAGGGATAAAGCAGTGCCCAGACAGCCACACCAGGCCCTCGCCGAGGGCACCACAAAGCCAGCGCGGCCAAGCGCGGACTCGGCACAGCCCGGCCACAGCGGTGCCTCGATAAAGCGGTCCCGCTGCCTCTTTGGGCCCCATCCGAAAGCCGCAGGGAGCCGGGGCGCGGCTCAAGGGGCCCGGCCCGAAGGGCACGGCAGAGGCGGGTGGTAAGGGCAGGGCTGCGGAGGCCAAGGCCGCGCTCCCGCAGCTCCACAGAGCGCGCTCTCCC
>VXAY01003830.1:229870-260986 GCA_013399855.1 Oxyruncus cristatus | reverse complement strand
AGTGGGTGGTCCGGGCGGCCGGAGGCGCGGGCTGTCCCCCTGCCCCGGCGCCGGGCCCGGCCCGCTCCCGCTCCCGCAGCTGGGCCGGAGGCGGCCCGCAGACCGCTCTCGGCACATTTCTTCATTTCTCACTTGAGTGCCCTTCTTTGGTTCCCTTTCAACTGCCCACTTTATATCGGCTTCATTACACCACCGCTCCATTTGTGATGTAAATCGGGAAACTCAGGGAAGTTTTTCTTTTGGCCTTGTCTACGGAAGAATACCGAGAGGTATTCAAAACGTATTAACACAAATCAATGGCACCAATAAAAGCAAAATCTCCTTAGCAACATAATCTTGATTGCAAAAGGAGAACTGAGAGCATTTAGCAGAACAGTGGCCCACATGGAATACGCATTTGTCCAGAAGAATGCAGCACAAAGCCTAAAAGAGAGATGCTGAAAAAATCCAAAATTAACTCACACTGAACAGTTACTCTTTTTTTCAAAAGTACACAATTGGCTACATTAAATCTATCGTGCGCTTTTCTGCTCAGCAACATTGTATCATACCGCTTTGCAAGCCCGCATTACAACACCCGGAATGCTTCACAGCACCGGGAGGGAGCACCCCTCCCCACCCGCACTTTGGGGATATGTGCACGTCTAACATACACCCTCATCCATGTTATTGACATTATGCCCATGCACATTATAAAGAGGGTGTCAAGATTTCCACACTAGAGTAACCAAAGAGCTGTAAAATGTTTCGTGCAAGGAAAAACTGCTGAAGGATGAGAACCAAGGCTGTCCTCAGCAGCGTGGAGAGCACATAGTTTTTGTTCATAAGGTTCAGGTTAACCAACATTTCCTACCTGACTGTCTTAAAAACATGTGAATTGCATCGATGGGATTGATTCCTTTCTGATTAGGTGGTGTCTGCCTCAACAAGATGAAAAGCATACCTTGTTTGAGAGCACTAATGTGTATATATATACACATATATATATATAAAAGAAGCGTACAAACAGCTTCAACATGACCATTCAACCAGAATGATAGTACATATAATAAATCCTACTATCATAAGGGCTTGAAAAGCTTGAAGAACTCTAAATGTGGACTAGATGAAAAACCAGTTTGAAACACCTCAGGCAGGCAATGCTTGTAATTTGGTAACTCCAGTCCTAGAGTCACCTACATTGTCACCTAAATTATCCAAAACAGTTTTCTATTCCCCCTCCTGTCAATTTAGACTAAAACCATCAACTGGAAATAAGAGGAGATCGTTGCATGAGATGCCAGAGTTTTTCAGAGTTTTCTGTCTTTTTCTTCTACTCCCTACCACTCCCCCCACAAAACAGATGAAAAACATCAAGGCTTAGTAGATATGTCAACAATTATTTTATTAGTTTATAATACATACAACTTAAGAAATGCTTTAAAAAAATTTATACTGGAGTCCATTCCAATTCTGGGTCAAGCCAGGAAAAAACAATGCTGATGCATTAAATAATATTCTATAATTCAACAATAGATTAACTTCAGTAATTTAGCAGACATGGTTAAATACTCTTAAATACGCATATATACAATTGTGCAGCCTTTAAAAAAGGCCTTTCATTCCTATCTTCTCCTCCCAAAGCTATGCACCCTGTGAACACAGTACTGGCTTGTAAGCTTTCAGTCTCTCACCCAGACTTAAAATATCTGAAGAGGAATGTTACAACAGTAGAAATCACAGCAACCCTATCTTTCTAAATTCTTTATGAGAGGAGAGATGTCCAACAGGCAAAACTAACATCAAGTCTCTCTGTAAATAGCAGCTTCTTTAATATCCAGTTGTAGGTTAAATTATTGCTTACATAATTTCCGCCTGAAATGGATTTTTAACATAACTGGATTTTTAACTCCAGAATACTGGGTTTTAAGTTTGCCCTCTTGAAAGGCCAACATCCTTTCAGTGACTTATTTACCATTACGGTTTTATACGTTTAAGAGGTTTTTCCTAAGCGCACACAATCTGATGCAATTCTCTGCCAATTTTTTTAAAGCAACATGAATTACACAGGTCTAATTTAGCACACAACATTTAGGCACTGTTTTGCAGCTTACTATTCTCTTTCAAATTCATGTTTGGAATTAGTTTGCTATTCTCATTGCCATACTTCATCTTTTATGAAAACAAGAATCTGAGTTACACTTTTCAAATCAGGAACTACTCTGTATTCCTTGTTATCTCACTGAACCAAACTGTTCATTGACAATATTAACCATTAGGTACACTGCATATCCTAACAAGTCAGGAAGCCTGTTGCAAGCACAAAAGGATCAGAGATAAACACTTGGAGTGGATGAGTTAGGTGTTTATATCAGTACAATGAAATCAGTTTAAACACAGATCCACTAAAAATATCAATTATATTGCATCAGGATATCTGACTATGAAAAAATTCTAAATGTGACTTAAAAAATGGATTCACAAACCTAAAACACTGTAAAAAAAACACAAGAAAAATCTTCAGCTGACTACTGAGTCTTGTTTTCAACAAGGCAAAGTAACTTTCAGTGAAGAAGATATAAATTAGGAGAAAACAGCAACAAAAAAGCATGTTTCAATAAACATCTTAGAATCTACTATTTGCCTTCGAAAAGCGAGTATTTGTCAATAGTTCCCTTCTCCATAAAAGCTACAACTAACTACAAAAGTCTCTCTTACTCACCTGAACTTAAATTGTACTAAATGGATCCTACCTGTGGGCCTTAGATATCCTGTCACATGACAGGAGCTGTCTGGACAAGTCAAGAATTTTCTTTGGAAACAATTAGCCATGCATTATAGGCTCCAGCTTAGGAAAAGGCTGTTCTGCACTTACTGCGCAGCTCTCATCAGCAATTCTGTTTTGGTCTGGCTATTTCAAATGAAGAGACACTGAGTTTAGAAGGAAGCTTACCTTCTGCATTATTATTCTGTATAATTGCAGAATTGTCTATCAACTAGAGCAAAACCAAAATAAATAACACACTTATTAAAATAAAAAAAATAGAAGTTAACACAGTCTACGTAATTACTGAAATGATCTGCTAGCTTTTACTTAACTTGCTTTATTCAATACCGTTTCATTGAGTTCAAAACTATTTTCCATCATACTGAGAAAACTCCAAACCTAATCTCCAAACTCAAGCTTTTGGGTGTTGCTTCTCCTAATTCCTATGTTTCATCTTTTGCCTCACTAAATTGTTCCTATAAAGGTCTGTTGTATTCTGAGGAGCCAAGCATTTATGAATCTTTTTTCAAGAAAATAAATCTTAATTAAATATTAATGAGCTAAACAAAGCAATATTGTTTTTTAAAAGGACAACTTCCATGAAAACAGTAAAACGGTTTATAAAGGATTTACATTACCCAGGTGTCATGTGGTCGAAATACATACACCAGCACAAGTGTCAACATATGAAGTTTCATGCAAGGATTTCAGGAGTTTTTAAATTTTAAAAAATAGTCTCTAATTCAGCTCACACTGACTGAAACATCAGTGCGCAAAAAGATGAAAGTTCAAAAAATAATGAATTGAAAAGTTCTGTAACCAACAAAATCACACAAATGAATATCTGTAACTAATGAATAAAAGCATGTTTCCAGCAGTGAATTTTTTTTGCTTCTATAATACTTCTCCCCTTCAAGTTTTTCCTCTTCCTTAAGAATAACGATACTACTTTCTCATTACATCAGTATCCCCTGTTTCACCCAGCCTATTCACAGAGATCTTTACAAAGAATAAACACAGGAATTAAGAAGGTAGCACCATTAGAAATAATCACTCCATCGAAATCAGAAAAAAACCTTCATTTATCCTTATCCAACATACTTTGACATTCAGCAGCCTAATAATACAGGGTAAAATAAGCTCTCATAACTGTATATTGATAACATTCATAATGGTCATGCATATTACAATCAGGTTTCTAGAGTGATGTTTGCAAAGTAAGCCTTCATGCAGACAGGCATTCAGCTCATTAACTCCATTTTCATATTTCCTATTAGTCCCTGAGAAGTTAATATTTCTACCTACAATATGGCTATTAAAGGCATTATAACGATCATACACTTAGCTGTTTGTGATGGAAATGCAATGTGGCTTTAGGGAAAAGCACAGAAATTACAGCAAATTAGCAGTGATGAATACAGATCTTACTTCTGAAATGCTCTCTTTTCGTAAGCAAGGTTGCTGAAGAGCAACATAAATGATTTTAGTCATGGATACAAAACTAGCCAGCGCCACTTACTCTTAATAAATTGCTACTCGGAATCCAAGACATTTGGGGCTCTGAGACCTCTCTAATTGAGTATTTCCTTTACACAAAATCATCTGGATTTTGACCTAATGTAGGGTCATCATGATCCTTCTTTTAATTACTCAATAGCAGTGCTGGGAGAACTTAAAAAAACCAGGGATTTTCTTTGCTTAACATATCTTTTGACTCTTTAATTAAAGTGATCTCTTTAAACTGTTCAGAATTCAAACGGGTTTTTTTGGTGGACAATTTGCATTTTTGCCAGCTGCTCAAAAACCATAAGCTAGGCTCCAAAACAAGGGGACCAATTTAAAACTAAGACTTAGGGGTGGGCGATGGAGGGAAAGGAATACAGAAAAGTTCTTTTTCCTTTCCTTCTGGCTTGTAAGCAGTTTCAAATTGCATTTTAAAACTCTTCGCTACAGTCTTCAGGGCTAGATAATGACTTTGAGAAAAAAAAAAAATGAAATCTGACTTTTAAGTAAGTCTACATATGAGAGACAGAGCATTTAAACACCATGGTCTTAAGAGTAACAAAAAAATATAATTTAAAAAATTGGTTTAGAGATTATAATTTACATCTAAGTACTGTAAAAAGTTTTTAAAATCTATTCTACTTGAGTTTAAGTATAATTTTGGATATTTGGATATTGGGAAATTTTAGATTTGCATAAATAGTTTATTAAAATTACTCTTACTGAGCTATTACAAAAAAATTTACTTGACTTCCTGTAGCCTATCTCCATAAACATTTTCATTTCTGGTAAAATTTGCCAATGCCGGTATAAAGTTCAAATCACAGCTATTTAACAATAGATGACCTCTACAGAATTATTCATGTAGAGTCAGACAGAGAGACCTTCGCCTTCAGGACTTATTTCTATGTATCACTAAAAGATTAAAAAGAATTTATTTCTATTATACTACAGAAAGAAATCTTTATTCACCAGTTGAAGGCCACTATATTTAAAAATAATTATTAGCTTTCACAGGGAGTCTCTGATGCCTTCACCATTAGTTTTTCAGGCTAAAGGTGAAATAAGCATAATGAACATCATTTGCTAAATGATTAATATCAATTCAGTACCCAACTCTCACTGTTAAAGCAAACTTCAAATAGGTAAGATTATTGGTAAGAATTGCTGAATTGCAAGAAGCTGAACAAGTTAGTACAATGTAATGTTTATTTTAGCAAAGTGTAGGCCGTGTCCTGGAAGTCCTACTACAGCTTCTGGTCTGTTCAAACTGTACGACTTCTTTCTTTGCCAAGTAGACAAAAAAGGTAATGTATGTCTTCTCACTAGCACATAAAGTAAATAGATTTAGTATTTCAGAAGCGACATCAAAGGAAAATCCTGACAACTGCCGCAGGCATTAAATAGTTGATTAAAGTTCTTGCCATGTTCAATTTCCATCACTGTAATTAATAAATTGAAAGGGATTGTATGAAAATATTTTATAACATTCTTACTTGGTGAGTGTACTACCTCTTCAGGGGAGTAACATCTCTGAGATAAAACTCATCTTTCTATATATACAGTTTCTCAAGTTTCCTGATTGTATTTTAAGTCAGAGGCCCTATTTTATTAAAATATCAGAAATACTTTTAGAGAGAATTAGTCTGGCCTCCTTACTAAGGGATTTAACTTTTTAATTGCTCCAAGCTGTACTTTGGACCTCTGTACCAGAGTTCTGTAAGAGAAAGTCATAGTTAAAATACAGAAATGCCTGCTAACCAAGCCCATGACTGCTGATGCACCTAAAAGTAGGCAAGGTCTTAACCAGCACTACCACTTCTGTGGAAGCTTTACTAATGAAATATTTTTTGTAAACCCCTAAGCCACACTCCATTCACTGCTCTGGTTTCAGCATACATTGTGCCCAAAGTAGCTTTACTGTCAGTGGGTTTGGGTGCTGCTGGCAAGGTATCTGTGGTGTCACAGGATGTAGCATGGAAAGTTTGGGTAGTAAACTAAGGCAAATAGCTCACGCTGAATTGTGGCGCTACTAATAATGTATCACAAGCCCTATCCAACCTATCCCTCCACACTGTGTGGAAGGATAGGTTTCCACACCAGTGGAAAACTGTATCCATGACACAAATTATCTGTACAGTCCATTGAAAAAACTTGATCAAATCTAGACTTCATATGATTCAATATTAATTTTATTAAAAATGGACACTTAAAGAAATCAATATATATTTCTGGTCATCAGGATTTATCACCAGTTATGACCTCTGTTCAACTTCAATCTCTCCTCTGGACCTCCAACCTCCCCAGTCTCAGCAGCCATCAATGTTATATTCCTGGTCACCCTTGCAGGCTGAAAACTAGTTTGAGGTTATAAATAATACTTCTGGGCAAGAGGAGGAGTGTTGCAGACTCAGATCCGTACTAAAGAAGAGGCTGAAATTGATTTTTAGAGAATTATAAACAGTTACTTTGGGGAGAAACCATTGTGGCACCCAGAAGACTGAGGAAGCACAAAGTTGAGATTTGTTAATTAAAAATCATGTTCTGTCATGTCAAAGAAACACACTTGTAGCCTTGTACAAAAAGCATAGCTGAGCTATTTTCAAACTGAACAGCAGGAATCCACAGATGAAAGCTGAGCAAAGGACAAGTTTTGGGAACAGATACAGAAGGCTTAGATTTAAGAAAACTTAAAACTGTCTAGACCACTCCTACTATGAACAATTCAGGAATATAATACTCACTAGAGAATATTTTACAGAGAATAAATATCTTGAAGACATAGAAAAATAGTTCACAGCATCAAGGTACCTGTATTTAAAAGATTAAAAAGAGAGGACTATTCTTGTAGTGGTATCAACTTTTCATTCATACAAATATTAAGCAGAGTATATCTGTTTTTTCATATATTCACATTATTGCTTGCTACCACAAGTGTACAAGGAACATGTTCTTAACTTATATCAGTGTTCATGTACAGTAATCTTATGTATCTAGAGCAAATTTTAAAATATGAGAATTGCAATCAAAAAAACACAAAACCTACTGTGAAGATATGTACAACTAAGGTATAAGCATAAGAAACAAAATACAATCAGCCTGACCCAAGCATACATTATATAATCCAGTCAAAAAAAGTCTTACACTTGCACAGAAAATAAGCTTTGTAAACCAAAATGAGCAAAAGAAAAGGGTGCAATAAATGTCTAACACATTTAAAATTCCACTGTTGCCCAGTGTACCCTGCTTTGATTATTAAATGGCCTTTGCATCTGGAACTCTACTGTTCAAGAATACTTCAATAACTTTTTCTGCCTATGTAGTTTTAAAATAAACTAAAAACCCCTGAAAGGTCCTCTTGGACAATAAGTTTTACTAAAACAAGTCCTTCTGCACCCCTGTGTACAGGATCTGGTAAACAGGAGGAATAAAGCTGACACATAGCATTAGACTGAATTAAAACACCTACATTATAAAATGCAATACTAATATATTTTTGTGATCTTGAGTTCTACTAACCAGATGCATGCAATTCTTTCAGCGAGTCTTCTAATCCAAGTAAAATAATTCCATCTTGCTGCTTCTTTTTAACTTTTAAAGCCAAACTTTTTCAGAACCAGCTGACAGGACTTCATGAAAAGCACACGGATTTCTACTAATGCAATGGCATTTGGGTTCCAAAAAGCACAGTTTCAAAAAGAACTTTATCTCCTTTTGCTAGAAGAGACTAGCCAATATCCCAAAAAGAAATAAAAATATTTACAATTGACTAGTCACTGACAGAAGTTTAGGAGTATCTTAGAAAGAACTTCAGCATGTAAATGAATAACTAAAAGGACTTACACAATGTACAGTCAATCAGTTGTGTCATATTGGGATAAAAAAATACCTGTTCACTTGAATATAATTTTCAGCTGTGTATTTATGGTTATATATATATGTACACACACGCGCACACACATATAAAAGACTCTTCGAAAATAAAGATACATTAATAAACAGAAGTAGCAAAAGTAAAAATAACTTAAGTAGTAATTAATTAACATGTGTGAAATTAGCAGAGTTTGACTAAATGCACTTAGAACATGTTCTTATAAAAAAACCCAAAAAACAAAACCAAAAAACAACCAACAAAACAAAACAAAAAAGAATGAAAACACCACAAGACTCGGTAGAACCAATGCTATGTCACTACCAGGAGAGCACCAAGCAAGGCACCATTGGAAAGACAACATACTTGAATAAGTCTCTATAAATAAATCAAACGCTAATCTGGTCGAAAAATTGGTGTCTTTGGTAAAAATTCTATAAGGATGACCTGTATAAAAAGAAAACAAATATATATTAACGGTGGCAGCAATCCTATTATTTATCACAATAATTAAAAAAAAAATTAAGTACATTAAGTTGTCACAAAAATCAAAGATCACTGAGCTTGTCTTAGGTAGGAGACCATTAGAAAAGTCATGTATGATAATTGTTTTGGGGTCATCAGTAGAAACCCAAAACTCTTAAAGAATCAAATTCAATTGAATAAGCTTGCCTACTGATACATAACATACGAAAACGAACTGAAGCAAGCTACTACATAAAAATTCCTTAACGTAATTTATTTCCTTTATTATGAAAAACATCATAAAAGAGATAAATGAGTTCATTTGAAAAAATTAAAAAAAAAAAATCCAGAAGGCACAAAGCACGAAAAGTTAATTTTCAATTACACATGCAATTCCATTTACTTCAGAATTATTTCCACTCAATATAGGATTCTAGATCATGTTAATAGTACAGAAAAGTGTACCAACTTTTGCAAAAGGTCCTATATCTACAAATGTGCAAGTAGTTAACAAGAACTTGACTAACGCTTTTGCATGATTATTTTTATGGTCTCGATTCAAATTTAAACTATGTGTTTCTGAGCTAAGTACATAATAGGGTCTGCTCCAGAACACAATCCAAGTATTTATCCTCCTTTAAATAGGCAGCTTAAAGAAAATGTTCACTTGTGCATCTTCTTTCTTCAGAGAGATAGTTCTAACACAGCAGCACGATCTGATTCATAAAGAAGTAAATGCATCTGGTAACATAACTAAGGATTTTATTTACTTGTAAGGGGAACTTACCTTTCTAAGAAGTTAAAAATTATTTCTGAATGTTTTTGATTGTAAAGGAGAACACAACTTAGCTGCTTAGAAAGTAAACACTATCTCTGACAGCATACCAAACATCAGCAAATAAATGAGTCTCTGATTTTATTTCTAAGGCAAACTGAAGTAATGTGTACTGAATTCAGGTGTACAAATTTATTTTTTGAGAGATTCAAAAGGGACTTATTTTCAGAAGTGATGCAAACTGTTCAAAATCTATTGATTGACGTGAGTCAACCACTGGATTCTGCAGAAATACCAGGGCTTCTGATATTCAGGCAAGGTTTCAAAAAGGGATCAAGAAGTAAAGCTGGAACACTGTGGTAATGCCAAAGGTACAAGACTATCTTGTCTTCCTTAATTTCTAGAATTATTTATTTAATTTAGCATCTACAACAGTGAATTTCAAATTCAGCAAAGCACCAAGTTTTGGGTACAAGAATCTAATTTAAATCATTTGTTCTGAAAAAAAATTGAAGATGTTTATTATTTAAAATTAAATCACGAACACAATAAGGGCAGTTTTTACAGAGACTAGCAAAGCAGTTCACTGAAAATGAGAAAACAGTACAGTGAGGTTTTGTAAAAATTCTCTCACTAAGTATACCCAGAGACAATACCAGATGTTTCACAAATTGAAAATAAGATCTTTGACCTTCATCCCATAAAACTGTATGTTCATGCATATATATTATTAATGTAAACAGGTCAACTGATTTTAAATTATATTTAAAAAAATGAATATTCATCTGTAAACATTGCTGGGCCATAGTATTTACAAACTTGCATTGTGTTTTTTTTCAATTGAATCTGAGACCATTGGCTTTGACTGTTTCCTGTGGAAAAACAAAGTTTTCAGGAAATTGAGAACCACTTAGGGAAAGCTTAAGTCTACTTTCTGAAATTTGACTTTTTGTGTTTTCAGTCACACTCACGCGTCTAACCCCCAAAATTTGGTAGAATAGATGTTACAAAAAGTACTTATTCAGTGAGCTGAATAGAGTCATTCTGTAAAAAAGGCATTTTTAAGACCTTCTATTTCAGGCTAGAAATAAGATCTAATGCAAAAACAGGAAAAAGGGGAAGACTAAAAGATCAAGATCATTTTAATATAATTTTGAACTGTTTAATAATGTTTAAATATGCATTATAACTTCGTTATTTCAAAGAATAGACTGAGTACTGTGTAATGGAAGATCACAGATCAATTACAACTAATACAGTAGATATTTCTCAAAAGCTAATCTTTATTTTTAAAGGGTTAACCTTCTTATTGTCCAGTTCCTAAAGCATTAAAAGAAATTGTGGAAATTCTAATGTTTCTCATATTTTAGCAGCTTCATTTCATCCTATCCTATGCAATTCCAAGACATTCTGAAAATGAAAACAAGAAAAGCACCAAAAGGAGAAAGTTGCGAGCTAAACAAACTGCAATCCCATACTGGGCATCACTCATTTTATACCACATATAACTTCTCACTGTATATTTCCAAGAGGGGCTTATGGAGTCTCAGCCAAAGACTGAAGTAAATTAAAACTCCAGAGACTGACTTAAAAATATTTTAGTGACACCAGTTGGAGATAAAGATACTTTCAAGATAGTTGAGGTAAGGGGCAGTTAAAATTTAAAAAGGTTTCTTAAGCTCCAACAGCTTAGTTGAAAGGTCTTCTTCCATACTTTTAGACTTGATTAGCATTATATAAAATAGCCATATCTGACTTGCTGCGTAACCAAAGTTGTGGTTATTCTTTATACAGCATCTAAAATTTCACACTCCATCAGCACATGTTCAAGCTATTTTATCTTGGCAATTAATTTATTATTTTTCAGAACACAGTGAAGCCTTGTTTTCAAGTCATTCATAACTTTATAAATCAGTCCTGCACATGAAACCATGCATCTGTGAACCGTAGAAAATCCTGGCACTCAGGCGATTAAGCTCCTGACACCTTTACTGATTAATAATCATGAAAAGAATAAGATCAGAAGCAAAATAAATGATCATTTAATAGAGAAACTCACAAAACAGCCCTTTAACTTACATATTCCATCATGTTATTCGTTTCACATTTCCTTTTGCTTAGTCTCCAATGCAAGCACAGCTAGACAAGGAGGAAAGAAAAAGAAGAAAAATGAGCTGTATTTTATTGCAGCACACAGACTAGCCCATTTGTCCACCTTTCATATTTTTTGTTCAACAAAAGCATCTGTTTCCATACTGTGCAATTCAAACTCCAACAGTACGAAGCTGCTCCCTGCGGCACTCACCTTGTGGTATAACCTATTGTTTTCCCATTCTAATAACTTCTCAATCGATCTTCGTGTCTGGAAGACAAATGAGAAAGAATTTTACTCTTGACTGGTTTCAGAAAAACTTTGTTTTGCAGCTGCTTTTGTGTGAAAAGGAGAGAGGTACGGGACAGTGACTGAGTACAGGGTGGTCTGTAGTACTATCAGAACTTCTCTAGTACTATATAGTATCTAGGACAGAAGCAACTTTTTATGACAGCCAGATAATTATTTTCAACCACTTTGGAACAAAAACTGTTGATATACATGCTGTCTGGTTCATACGGCAGTTGTAACTTTAAAATCACAGAAATTTCAAAGTGATCCAAGTATAAAAAGCAGGAACACTGCTCCCTCAGTATCAGTGGTCCAAGTGCACTCACTAAGGTCAGCAGCTAAACTCAAAAATGTTGCAAACTATTTTGAAATTCTGTAGGTCAAGTACAAATGCACAATACTCTAAATGAGAAATTTGTTGTATTTACATCCAGATTTAGAGACTGAAAAATCAAATGCAGCATTTACAGTAAATTGCACAAATGAATGTGATTTTTATAAAGAGCAAACCCAATATTTAGGATTCTAAAGCAAAGGTTTACTGCCTTACAATACTGCAAATACTGTCCACACTTGACACTTCAGACAGGGAATCCTGAAAGCTGTTCTGCACAGCTTTTTAAGATTATGTATGCTAAAAGTAAAGGACATTCTGTGCTGTAAAGTTTCACAGCATTTTGAGTATAATTATTCAGTTATATTTACATTTGAGAAATACATACTGACATTTATAGTCATTTTACTGCCAGAATATATATTGCTTAGCTGTAAATGGGATTTGCTACAGACTGTGAATAAAAAGAGGATAATTCATGGTGCCAGGTGTTAAGATGAGACCAAGAGAGCTGCAGGTGCAAAAGGACGGAGCAATGACAAGGATCAAATACAACTTAGTGCAGCTGCAGCTTCCTTACAAGGTGGAGAGGGGTGAGGGGAAAGGATGAGAGAGCATCTTGCTGTTATTACTACAAAATACTAGTACCGTAAATTAACCTTAACAAATCTAACTAAGTGTTGTAATGAGAAACAAGAATAAGTTTAAGAAAAATTGGACCAAAATTTATTGATTTCCTCTCAAATATTAACATCTTGTTTTTCAAATACCAGTTTGTCTCTAGTTTAATACTGATGCGGTTGTGGGGAAACACATCTAAGTATGTACTGTGGTCACATGATTAAAAATTAGATCATTGCTATCTATGACTATTCATTACACTGAATTTTTTATTCTGCTTTATTTTTAAAAGCACAAATCAAGAAATTATCAGAAGGTGGATGTGGGAGTGACTAATTTATCACATCAACTGGAAATTGAGTATTTTTGAGGTTATTCTTATTATTATGTTTTTAAAGACAGTGCCCTTTAACAATAATCAGTAGACCTCACTTGTTTCTTTGTAAAGATAGCCTTTTAGAGTCTGCTCTCCTTTTAAATGAAAATAGGGCAGCAGTTATGGTCACACTTTTGTTAATTTAGTTGCCAGTCAGCTCCAAATCAAAAGAAAATAAGGCTGCAGAGTGTAATTAACATTCAGTTCAGTCGTTTTGTCCCTTGTCTAGCCCCCAAGCTTTGTTAAAATTGCCATCTGAATGCTGAAGGCTGTAGGGAAATCGATTTGATTCTAATCGCACCATGAAAAGAACATGATCTAACTGCTTTCAGCCCTCCGTAAATCTGTACTAGGTCTTTAGCACAATGCAACTTCCAATTTAAAAAGCACTGAATGTCTCGTCAATGACTTTGTGAAGAAAAAAGAACAAGGAGCAGACATAAAAATTCCAATAGTTGTTTAAGCATTAAAGTTCATTTGCATCACAGCAAACCTGAAAAGGGCTGACCTCTCAAACCGCCTCTCAGGTCTATGAAGTTGTAGCCTTGACAAGCTCACATTGACAGAGCTCATTGACTCTGAAAGGCTACTCTATCAATGGTGAAAAATGGCAATAGGTTCTACTCTGAGCAGGCATCTGCCTGCCCACCCGCTGCTAAACCAATGGCAAAACTGATTCAAAACCTGAATCTACCTTGTAATCTTCCTTTCCAGGACCTTTTAATAATAGATTAAGATCACTATACAATTTAATTTGTTTGCCCCAAAGACTGTGAAAAACATCCAAGCTTTTCAAATTCCAATAAAATTACATCTGTATTACAATACATACAAATAAATAAGAAATCGATAGGTAGTTATGTACTATTAATTGGTTAATTTAAATAACAGTTTAAAATCATCTGACTAGCACGAGATAAAACTACAAGCAGTGTCAAGACCATGATTATTTATCTTTCATGAGCCTTAAATATAATCCTTCCTATAGTATAATCTGGGATAGTCATAGCTGCCAAATCACACCATATTATCAATACAGAAATGTTAATGAAAATTAGACTGTAAAATATTTCTGCAAACCTCAGAGCTTGGAATAAAAAGAAATGAATTAAACAGCATCACACAATTCACTCTAGTAAGTTTTCTTCCTACTTGACAGGTGAAAAAAAGCACTTGCACGTGCAGCTTAATTAATCACTGCTCTTGACATCTCAATGATTTACAGTGAGGAGCAGGTGAGGATATACAAAACCAGAAAGGAACACTTGATTTGAGTGTAGCATTTCCAGCACACTAGGATGACAAGCTTATATATTCTATCAATGGTGTACAGAAAAACCCATACAACAAATTATTTGTTAGCCACAACAAAAGCACAAATTAAGTGGAAGAGAGACTTGCTTATTAGGAAGATTTAATACTATCCAGCTTTTAAATTTTATTTTCTTTTAAAACCCAGTCCAATATTTAAGCAAAGCAAAAACTGCAATTGAAGTACTTTTTAGCATACCAATTATAAGAAAGTATGCTTTGTAACATACTTCACGAAAAAAGCATAGTCTTTAATGCTATCCACAGAGTTTTGTGAAACAGACCTCTTCAACTGTCTAGATGCAATGTTTAATGAAACATTCCTGTATAATAATGATTCTTTGGAGATATTAATGTCTAACAGAATCTTTTGAAAAATGGGACTGTCAAAAAAGCCCAGCTTCGAACAAACTTTCATGAGTGGTTATTGCTCTTGATTCAGAAGAATAAATTTTTTCCCCTAAATGTGGAAGAACAAAAGACTTCCAAGCCTATATATGAACTTTTCATGCAGAAACAAGGTAGTATTGAATGTATTACCAACTGCAAGACCTTTCTGTTACGTGTTTGCACGTGTCTAATGCAGTTAGCTTCCAATTCCAGATGCAGCTACGATCTGGACTGGAAGGCTGTGCAGCAACAGGGACCCCTCTGCATGACCTGGAACACACACACTACACTAAACTACAGTAGTGAATGGGCCAAAGCCCCCTCAACTTCTGCTGCAAATCAGTACATGACTGCTACAATATTAAACAAAAGGATCTTACGTGACTCCCAAAATGTTGCTGATGTGAGTACCCTCCCTTTTTCTTTATTAAGTGGGGAAACAACATCGATAGTAACAACACGATCTAAGAATTTTAATGATAGTTATCTGAGAAATACCAAAGAATCTCCTGCTACATGTATTTGATCTTTGACTTCTCATCTGAAAACACATGTAAATGTAGCACAACATGAATCCAATAAATAGCAAGAGATTTTCAAATTCCTTCATACAAAACTTCAGCACAATCAAATACTATTAGTTTTGAATATTGCCCTGAACAAATGCACTTTATGCTCAAATTTCAAAATACAAAGAGACCACTTCAAGCAGACTTTTGTTGATTCTCACAGGGATGGAATTTGTACTGAAAGAATGACCAGAAAAAAGTCAAAGGATCCTATCAGAGATCTGAACCATACTATCTCCACTCATTTAAAGAGAGAAATGACAGAAGTAATTTAGTTATCAGCACAAACAATGAAATAGAAAGTTAGAAGACAACTGAGTCACAGAACTGTGTGGTCACTTTCAACACACCAGAATACCCCCCAAGCCAATTTTGAGGCTCATACTGATAACACAAATTCCAAAGCTGTACTCAGAACACACGTAACTGAATTACGTACACCTGTGCTAATCAAGTCCTCATCTTGAACACTGTCACAACTTAACTCTTTATGAACTGTAAATTAGTAAGATTCCCATCTCGCTGAGGAATTCTCTATTTGTGAAAGGCAAAGAGGACAAAGGGGAAACCTGAGTTGACTTCAGATCCTGACAAGCTGGAATACCTGCTTCAGTACACAGCGTAGTTTGAAAAGGTGTTTGAACAACTACACAGCTGAATGTGTAGATCTTGCATCATCTCTCCTATTAGTAACTAGGATATTTCTTATTCTAGACTACCGTAAGGGTGTTCATCCCAGGTGCCACTGCAGCATCCATGCAAGAAAGCGAGTGAAACCTATACTAAACAGACTGAAGAATATCTGGGAAAAAAAGAGTCTGGTCCTTTTTGTAGGATCTTGAAATAATTGCCTTGTCCAAAAAGATTATTATTGCTGCATCTTGCCTTACCATACAGATTATTCCGTGCAGAAAGTGAATCCTACCTAAAGCATAGATCACAGTTACTGATCTGGCAAAGAGAAATATAATCACAGAATTCTGGAGCAGGAGAACTGACAACATCAATTGACCTCATGTAACTCCCCATTCTGAAAGATAGCCCTGAGGATATTGTCCCACACTCGATCCATAAACTGACCTAATTTTTACGTGTCTCAATCCTGAGTTGGTACACAGAGAGATGAATTTAAAGCTTAATGAACCAAAACAGACCAATTACTTCCTGAAAAGGTCTCTTCCACATTGTTTGCTAATATAAAGAGAAGCTCATCATTATTTGATATGTAATATTTTTTTAACATCTAAGCCAAAGATAATTCCTTAGCGACTGGTTGCCTCGATTCTCAAATTCCTAGACTATTTCAGAAAGCACTAAAGCCATGAAATATGTGGAGAATGGAGAACATGTACAGAAACATACACCCCATGTGTATTATCCAGGAGTAAAATGAAGATGGTATTTAATTATCAGCAATGTACTGACAGATACTAGATGAGTATTTTCCAAAGTCATCTTGGTCTGCAATAGAAGAACATAGCAGACAGAAATTATCAAGGAAAGTTCCTATAAGATGATTACAAGTTCTTATATAAATTTCCTCTCAGCTGTAGAAAGTCCAAAAGACTCAAGCTGCTAACTTGATATTTTAGCTGTCCAGTAAGAGCTAAGTCGCCAAGTAAGTGTTGCAAGCTACTTTCTGTAATGAGATGACAGTGACTAGAGCCAATCATTGTGAAAATTTCATGCTATGGAGAAGCCTTCTCGAAGAAATAGTCTTGACCCTGGCAAAATTAACACACTTCCCTCAAGAAGGCCTAATTGAGATGGGGAAAAACATTTCATAGGCAGACAGATGTTGAACTGATCCATGAAACATCAGGACCATAATCAATGTTGTTACTTGGACTAGTAAATTAAGATTGGTACCTCCTTTATTCTAGGATTAAATTCTAACTCTGACTCTGTCATTAGAAGAAAACAAAACCCATGAAGCTCCAATCCTTCCAAACAAATTATTGAAATCTGGCCATGATGATGTAAAGTATGCACCTCCTGCTGGAGGACATTCTCACAGAAAAGGCCACAGAAAATGAACATATAAAATGTATGAAAATAGGATCAAATCTCCATCAAATAATTCATCTCTTGTCATTCTCTGTGAGAAATTTTAAGCTGAACAGTAATGAAAATTCCACCTCCATCTTCTCTTTTAAGGTTACAGAGATGTTAACTTCAGTCCCTGTCATGTATTTCCAAAATATCCAGCAGTATGCTATGGAACATAGTTCAAGACCAGTGTAGGTGGAGAAACTAAAGGATCTCAGGTTACATCTCTATTAAGAAATGAAATTGTGCCCAGAAATATTCTCATTCACTTCAAGCCAGCTGGCAGAGAACAACTTACATCTATATCAGTAAGTTTTCATAACCTCCAAACCAGTCATAGTGCCTGGAGCATTCTGGTCATGCCTATGAATTGTTACACAGTACAGACCCAGAGCCTGCCAGGGGCCTCCCTAAAAGTACAAATTGTAAAGCACCAGTTCCTAGGAACACTCTTTTGACTCCTGCTGTTATGAGTATCTAAGGGGCCAAGAATAGAAGAGAAGTTACATGGCCAGAAAGACTGAAAGGCAGCACAACTTAATAAAACAACTCCATAGAAGACCCTGTAAAATCCAACACTTCACTAGTGTGCATGCTGAATGATCCCTCTGAAAGGGACAGTCTCTACAATGCTTTGTCCATCTAGGACTGAATCAGAAAAATACAGAATCCCAAGTTGATCTGCAGCTACTCAACTAATCTAGAAAAAAAATCTGGCTCTTAAAAATATTTTCCATCATCACTATTGTTCCAAATTCAGCAATTTATTCCAAAATTCAGCAAAAATTATTTTTATGAGCTATAAAATTAGAAGTACCTGGTCACTTTACATGTATGTTTGGTATGGCAGAAGAATATTTATTAATTCCTTCCATCTTCTCTTTTGTAGAACTGTCCTCCTCACCCTCCCAATCGTTTTGTCAGTAGTAATGTTTCTTGAACTATTATTTTTTTGGTAAATAACAAGTTATTTTCTTTATATATAGTGCTTGAGTTACTGAGTATGCTACATTTAGGCAGAAAATGTTTCACTCTGATTTGTTTAATAGAGTGGAAAAGCAAATACTTTCCAGACCCAGGCTGCTTAGAGACAAGTCAAGAGAAGAGGTGCACAAGTGTGCCACTACCTCACACTTGCCAGAACTCTATTCTACTTTTATGTTTGTTTTACAATACCACAGTCTAACAAGCTATTGTTCAGTAAGTGTTTTCTACTTATTTTAATTTTATCATATAGATTGCAGGTAATTTTGCCTTCTAATTGTTTCCTCAATGGTGTTTGCATGTGCTCCCCAGTTCGCATCACCTATGTGTTGCTAAAGACAGAATCCTAAAAATGTTCCTTCGTAAACTGATTTCCAAATCTAACAACTATCTAGACCATCCTTAGCATGCTCTTTCAAAATAGTTCTATGCAAATTTCAGCTAGCTCATGACTATATTTTCAGAAACATGTCAAGCTGGACAGGAAGAGCAATATAAAAAGCAATATTAAACCCAAGCCACTGCATGATCCCTTTATATACCTTAGCCATCACAATGTAAAAGGGGTTACAACATGGAAATGTTAATTTTACCTGTATTATTTTGATTAATATTAAAATGTTCAGAGATGTAATTCTGACTGCAAATACAACTAAATTTTGAAATAACATTTAAAATATTCACTACAGATACCAGATATGCTACATTTAGGATTTATATAAAACCCATAACTAATAATAAATCAAATTACAAATTTAACTTCAGAATGCATAGTTTTTAATTGCTAAAGGTTGTGCATTTGACCTATAAAGAAACAAATTAGTATTTTGTGATCTACTTATATTTGTAAGTATTCTTCATGCCAATCTTAATGCCCCGTCCTCCACCAAGCAGGTCTGCAAATTAAGAGACATCGTAGAACTAACTGCTCCCACACCTCATTATGCACAAACTCACTACTATACCATTCAGGAAAGCACATGAAAATCTGATGAACTTTTGGAGGGTGCTTTGAAGGAGCATCTGATTTCAGATGTAGAAAAAAAATTATCACATAACTATACACATGATGATTTCACTTCTAGATCGTTCTACAAGCTTTGTCACTTGAAGTTTAGTATGTGGAGGACTTAGTGACTCTTCTGACCAAAACTATAGTGAACAGTTTTTAAAGCAAAATATGCCAGGTCTGAATCTTCCGATTCTTTTAAAGTTTTCATTTCATAGTTAATAAATATATATAAAAGGACCTCTGAATACATTTGAAGACAATGATAAAGAATGCATATCTGATACACACAAGTTCTACTTTTAAAAAAGTTTTAGTAAGTTGACTAGAGCCAACATACAGATGACACGAGCTCTGGTAAGGATAAATGTAATATATTACAATTTTA
This sequence comes from Oxyruncus cristatus, assembly GCA_013399855.1. Lineage (NCBI taxonomy): Eukaryota > Metazoa > Chordata > Aves > Passeriformes > Cotingidae > Oxyruncus > Oxyruncus cristatus. The sequence goes on along the minus strand of VXAY01003830.1, from coordinate 241,212 downwards.
AAGATTCTTCCAAACTGTATTACAATGTAAATTGTCATAACAGAGACTTCAAAACCAAGACACCTTCTGTCTAATGCAATTGCCTTGTGGAACTCCTCAGAAAAGCATTAGGCTATTAAGAGTATTTCCAATAAAAAGTCCCTGGCAGATAGGCATAAGAGAAAAACATACATTTTCTTCAGTTTTGAAAATAAACGTAGTATATTCATAGCTTCAGTAAACTGAGCGAATGTATTTTAACATCAGTATCATCCATTGACAAGCATTGACTGTATTTAAGAAAATTCATTCCAGCTCCTCTACCACATATTTAATTTAATCAATAATTGGGACATTGTAATTGCCTTATGTTTATACAGCACTCTGAAGATGTGAACTGCTAAGTGACAACTAATGATGAGGCTTAAGCAGCATTCATCAGCTTTGTGTGAATTCCCAAACAAACAAGCAGCTCTTGAAACTATTAATACAGATCACTATTAAATATCTAATTCTATTCATTTTAAGAGAGTGTCCATAAAGCTTTTGAAACATGCAATTTGCTTGTACAACACCAGCTTTTAAAAATCTAGCAGTATTGCAATTCTATCACAGCTTTAATTGTTACTGTTTCTGTTGAAATTATATATCCTATTTACACATCAGGAACTACAGCATTTAGTTAATACTGAAAATGAGTGCCAATTCATTTGAAAAGTGGCTTCAAATGGGCACCTCAGTCTGCAATGCTTTTTGAATTATAATTCACACTCTTTTTACTTAAGGAACAATAACTTTAAGTCTTAAATGTTCATTTGTACAATCTGGAACTTGTCCCAGAAACTATGGTGCAATCTATGAGTAAAACTGCTGAAGATCATTGATGATCTAGATCTGCAAATAAGGGACTGTACTTCCTGCAACTTTCTCGCAGCTTTTATTCATTAAAGTCGAATCAAAACCACATAAAAGGAGAGAGGCAATAAGATACTGAATCAAATAAAACCCTTATTTTACTGGCGAAGAGTAGCAGGCTTTTTCTCAAATACCTCAATGCAAACGAAGAAAGGAAACAACACTGTACAAAGACTTCCAAAACTAGCACTGAACAAAGCATTGAAAAGAAAAATTCAGTGAAGGGAAGGTTTTCATTGCACGGAAATGCATTAAAGTGATATAATTAACAATTAAGTTTACAAATGTCTGTGACTTAATAAATTCCTAGTTTGAAGCACCTGATGATTTAAGGCGACAAACCATTACCTTACTTTTCACTGCACAAAATTAAGCATGTATTCCCATTATACACAAACTTTCAATAACTGTCTGTAATCTCAAAAATCTTACTTACATTTGTGATAACACTCCCACACTAGAATTTAAAAAGTTAATGAAAGGCAGTAAAAATACAGAATACAGAGTAAGACTAAGAAAATTATTGTGACTTTACAAACTCTGAAGCTGCTTTTTTCATTTTGTCTACATGAACTTTAAAAATGTTCCTCTGAAAAAGAGCTGCAAAGTACCACAGGAATTTAAGGGTATGGTAGATCAATTCAGACCCTTTAAAACAGACATTTCTTAATTGGTCATTCTGAGAAAAATTACTCTTCTATATTAAAAGTAAGCAATTGTATAGTTGAAACTGTTGTTTCATTTAATAAATTCCTTGAGAAACACTCCCACTTGCTAGTTCACTGTCTATGTAATTCAACAAAACAAATTTGTTGGTCTTCTATTTCAGTAGAAAAGGGCAAAGATGAAGGCTTGTATATTTTTATTATACAATTAAAATGTGATCTACACGAATTTCAGGATGGGAACATTCCCATCCTGCTTTCAGAAATCAAACTCTAATTGTATGGTCTTGGAAGTCTTTTCTGATCACTGCAGCAAAAGATATAACACAGATCAGTTCCAAGTAACAGGCCTTTCATTAGGAATCACTCAGGACAGGACTGAATTAGGAAAATTCTCTGGGTAACACTTCCAAGTGCAGGTACTGTAAAATAAGCAACATTTTATTTATTGAACATTTGTTACACTTGGTTTACAGTATGAGCATCAGTTGGAAATAATTTACTGTATCTAAAAGTTAAAGGGAAGAAACAAGCACGTTTCCTCAAAAAGTGAATCCTGGCTGTTGTGATTATACTTATGGTTGAGTCTGGCCAGTGAAAAGAGATCTAAGGAAGTCAAAGCATGAAAGATCACTTGATCAACACAACCCTTTTCCAAGACACAGTTCAAGTCAGACATGAGCAGTTCAAGAGTTCAAATGTTAGTGACTACTTCATATTCAATACTTATGTCTTATGTATCAGCAAAACTGCGACACGAGCAGCAAACCAAAATAATCTATGAGTTTATTTTCTTTTAGTGGAAGAAGATGAAGTTACAGTTCTACTGGAATCTACTGAGCAAATAAAAGACTGGAACCTAGATGAAAGAGGTGGTATTTACAACTGCTGTCAATTTGCTGAGCAGCTCCAGGTAATGCACTCTCATTTTCCCCACTTCTAGGAAAATACATATCATTAGTTTCCTGTACTTGTAACAGCACTTCAACAAACTGATGGAAAGTCCTGCATAAAAGAAAAATCTTACAAGCTTGTGGATGCAATTCAGTACTGAGATCTTGAAGGGTACAAAACCTGTAATTCCAGGTAAGAGGAGTTTAAAGGCTTTGTATAATTTGATATTTTCCTGCTCAGGGTCTATCAATCAAGACAAAGTTGAATCTACCCACACCTATACAAGCAACTCAAGTCGCAGTAACTTTTCACTGTTTTTCTGTCAGTAGTAGCCCTGACTAGAACAATTCAAAATTCTCTGCTTGTTGCTTATACTACAATTTTCAAATACATCCTTCAGATATAGTCCACAGCTTTTCTCCTTACCTCCCCTACCAGAAAAAAATATTCATTCCCACCCATTTCCAGGATTAAGCATTAAGAGTTAAGAATTTGGGAAAGCATCCTTTTCTCTTTCACTTTGTCTTTAAGAACACAAGCTAATTAATTCTTCTATATATTTAACCTACCAGATGCCCAACAGACACCAAGTTCTGAGTTCTCTCTAAGCACACATCCATTTGCTGAACTGCTGACATGGACAAATGATGTTGATCAGAAATCTCCAGATTGACTTAAATTACTTTTACTCTGGAGGAACAATCAAACTGCCTAAACACAGGCATTGAGTACCATCGGTGTCTAGTGCCATTGTGCCATCTATGGTGTTTGATTGAGTCCAAAGATCAATTTCACTAATGTTGGATAGCCAAGTGCAGAAAAAGGTGCAAAGATCTTTAAATGTCTTCTGGTACCTGATTTAACAGGAAAAATGCAATATTTATGGACAATCTAGGCCAGACCTCTAGGATGACGCACAGAACTTCAGCCCCAAGTCTGTGTCCATGCTCCTGCTGTTAATTCTCTTTTCAAGACACTTCTGTCTTTATCCAGTCTCTGTATATTACAGCAACAATGACACCACTACCCTCTTTCCAAATTCCTCTGAACAAAGCATACATGGTTGGGTCATCTTTTTATTAGAGCTATCCTTTTGGAAGGAGCTTACCCTTTTACCTTATCCCACACAAACCAAGTTGATTATTTGTGAATCTATTCTAATAATAGATTAAGGGAACCCAGTTTAGAAGATGAGAGTTTGCAACATCGGCCCCTACCAAGTTACATCCTGTTATCATTTCCTGCTACAACCCATTATATGAGAAAAATGGGTCAAACGACAGAGCAGCAGAAGCATCTTCATCTAGAAGTTAAGCACCGACAGTAGCAACTCAAGCTTCCCTTGTGTTTGTAACGAACAGAACCAGGCCTAGAATGGTAAAGGTAGTCTTCTCCTCAAGCTATTTAAGTCACCAACCAACCTGTTGAAGCAATCACCAGATTCTAATTTATTCTAGCAGACTTTTGGGCTATGGATACACAATCATGCTACAGGAGATCTTACTAGTTTGTGACAGCTTGAAGACAGAAAACTTTTCCCATGGGCACCAATATTTTTATTTTGGTTATTTTTCCCCACAGACACCAACATTACCAGGAGACTTTTCTACTTTATTTTCTATACAGTTAAAACCATACTTAAGTAATCTTTTAAACAGACTAAGCATTAAGATCTTAACATGGAAAGTTAGATGATACAAAAATACAAAGGTTTTACTATAATTACTGTTCACCCTACACTTTTAAGAATGCCTTGATTTACTGACCCTATAAAATGAGGACTTCTAAAGGGAAAAACATGATGATGTTCAGTGTACTGAACTGTGCAAAAGTTGTAGCATTAAGAGGTATTAGATGAGAGAATATACAAAAACCTTGCCATGAAATGGAAAGATGAACAATACTAAATAGTGAGGAAACGATGGGGAGGCACAGAGACTTCTTGTAAAGCAGTGAAATAGAACTAGTCAAAGACAATTTTTACCCACACAAAACCAGAAGAGGTGGAAGGGTAGCCTAATTAACTGCACTGAGGGAAAGGAAGTGAAAACCAGGCACGTGTAATGAGTTTCTGTGATGAACAATACACTAAGTGCCAAGTGTACACAGACAAAAGGCTAGTTTCGAGTTCCTAATGTACAAAAAAGAATCTTACTCATCTACAACTTGGAAGGAAAATCCAAAAAGAAGTATCAATTATCCTTTTTAAAAACAGCCGTTTTCAACAAAAACATATAGTTACTTAGGCCACAGTGTAATCAGAAGCTCCTCAAAAACAACCTGTCACTCAATCACTGCCAAATTCTGATAATCTCAGTGCACCACAGACAAGATGCAGCTATTAAAAACATGTTGAAAGTAAGTTCAATAACAGTAAGAGCTGTACAGTAGATGGTTCTAGGAGAGATATTCAGCTACTACCTCTCACTGAGTTTTAAGCTCAAAGTCCGAACTGGTATCTTCTGTAACTTTAACCAATATGGTAGACAACTGATGCCAAAATGAATGAAATAAAACTGATTTAAGTAAGTTCTAGCACAAAGTTTTTAATGGTGGAGAAGGAAAACAAAAAGTAAATCAAAATGAGAACAAAGCCAGTACAATTGTCACTATCAAAAATTACATGAATAATTCAACTTACTCTTTTACTGAGGCAGATAACTGGCCACATACTGCAACCTAAAGTGCAGCAGCAGCAAAGGCATCCACATAGTAGCCATCGTACATTAACTGGAAGATTCTTCTTAAGACAACTGTTAACTCTACTGATGCTGGCTTTAAATTCTTCAGGTGCAACCTACAAGGGAAAGTAAAGAACAAAAAACAAACTAGTACTCCAGCAGTGAAATTTATTACCTTTACAGTGGTCTATACTTGGAACACCTGTCTTTGTAATAAAATCTTAACTCCAATTTCAAGCTCCCATTCAAAGATACTCACCTTTCCAGTTAAAGATGAAGGAAATTCTGCTTCAAATTTGTTGCTTAGTCCAAACCTGCAAAAACAAAATTAAGATCATACCAAAATTATAAATAACCCAAATCCATGCCACAAATTACAAGCACTTCATTATACTTTCAGTGTCTGTAGCAGCAACAGCACTTATTTCAGGGAAACAATACTTGTTATCAAAAGTAATTCTAAAAATTATCCTAACAGACAAAAGTACACCACTGTACACAGACTGAAATCCACCTTGCCTATAGTCTCTTCTCATAGTTCTCTTGATACTGTTGACTCTTCCCCAAACTCAGTGAAACCTATAAGCAGTAGTGGAAAGTGAGGAAAGTGAAGTACTTATGGGGAAAGGGGAAGTAAGTTAACGGCACAATTTGAATCACCTCCCTCCTGCACCAATACAAATGCATCTTGAAGAAAAGCTCAGCCAGTGCTAAATAACTGTTCTAAGCTTAAAAAACCCGAATCAATACCAGCTTGTTTTTCAGAAAAGAAAAACATAGTAAGTTTCAAAACAAAAATACTATGTAACAAAACCTGGGTTAAATGATAACTAATTTTAAAGAAACATACTAACTATGAATGTAAAGCTATGAAGCAGTTTGAAATGAGCTAGAGTTACTGAATCTTCCGGGTTTCACAAGATCTAAAGATCAGAAGAGTTTCAGCTTGTCTATTAAAAAAACGTTTTCTAACTCAGAGTTGCACGGTTGATTAATGAATGGATGACTCTCAAAGAAAATCTGAATGTTTTCTGGTATTTGGACTGGGTCATAACTTTTAATATGGACTATGCAGACTAAAAAGTCATGAATAAAACTGTATGACTGGCTAGTCATTTGGTAAACAGCAGTCAGTGGAAAATATACACTGTAACTAAGAAACCTCTGAATATAAACCAGAGCGGTCTTACTATCAGACACTACAAACAACACAAATGAGAAACTACACTGCTCAAGACTTGAATACTGGCAGTCCAGTCATAGAAACATAGAATGATTTGCGTTGAAGGGACTAAAGGTCATCTATTCCAACCTTCCTCTCACTAGATCAGGTTCCTCAAAGCTGCATCCAACTGAATTTTGAACACCTGCAATGATGGCGCATCCACAACTTCTCTGAGCAACCCATTCCAGTGTCTCACCACTCATCACAGAAAGTGTCTTTTTTATATACAAACTAAACCGATGCTCTTTCTGTTTAAGATCATTGCCCACTGTCTTGTCATTATAGGACATGGTAAAGTCTCTCTCCATCTTTCTTACAAGCCTCCTTTGAATGTTGAAAGGCCACAAAAGGATCTTTCCAGAGACCTGATTTACACGTAAGTTATCTCTAGCTCTGCAACTTCTATACATCTCTCAAAATTGGTGAAATAACAAACGAAAATTGTTAACCAGAGAAACATACAGTAACCAGGGATTACCACTTCAACACAGAACAAAGAAAACTCATACTTACTGGAAACATATCTCTACAATTGAAAATCCTGTTGACTACTCCAACACAGGAAGAACGTCCACCCTTTCCCCAAACTGCTCAGTGAAACTAAGCGCTGAAGCAAAAGTTATGTAAACGTCAGAAAGTGTCATGCCCTGTAAGTTAGGCTATTTCAAATTGTTAGTAAATTGAAGTGGAAACCAAAGTCTGAAAAAAATCCCTTGGACCCATACACATTTCAGAAGCAGCCAAAGCAGCTTCTGCCGTAAGAACTAAAATGCAACTGAGCCCCTGACCAAGAGATGAGACAGAATTTCAGCTGTCCCTCTACCCAGAATACTAAGGAAGCCCTTTACTCTGACACATGAGCAGGTAAGTCACAGGCACAAGAAAGCCTTTCTGTTCTCAGTTAAATCATGAAAAGATGTAATTGCAGGGAAAACCCTCCTCAGTTTCATGCCGTGTATCAGCAGGACAGAAACAAAGCGGTTTGGTTTGTGAATGTATGATCCAAAAGTAGTAAAATATTGACAGCTCCATTAAACACAAATATTCATGAAGAACACAAAAGCCATGGCTAACAAAGGCACCTCTACTAGAAAAGCTCTAGAGATATCCGAAATTGCAAACACTGAGGCAGAGTAAAACACAGAAACTTCCAGTCAATGTTGGTACACTTGGTCAAAGTTATAAGCAAATAGACTAAGAGTTGCTACTTGAGGCTTGTGGCAATGTTGAATACATGGTGGGACAGTGAAACTGAAGCTAACTCAGCCAGCTACCGACATAATTTCGAGCTTTCCACAGTTTGTCACCATACACAGGTAGTAAAAAAGGGGAGACACTACACATTAAAAGCAAACCATACCACACATTGTAAGTAGTTATGTGATCTCAGAATTGTCACTCTTGACTGCAAGCTGCAATTTGGAAACAAAAATACTAGAAACTTCACAGAACACTACTACACGTTCATTGTAAAGACATAACAGCTCTGACAAAGAAAGCATCAAAAAAATGCCTCAAAATCAAACACTGGAAATCAATATTTTGGAGATGCATTTCCTCAGACAGCTGTCCTACTATAGCACTTGTTTTTATAAGTGCAATACTGCATGTCCACTGACACCCACTTTTCTCTGCTTGTTCTATGCCTTTCCCACTCTGCATCATGTCTTCAACAGATCCATGCTCACTTCATGCATGAGTACTTCCTTTAACCTTCCTGGACCTGAAAAAGTGTTTCTTGAACATGACTCTGCCTGAAAGGTTCAGATGAGTTCCTGCCCTTATGTACAGTGGAGAAAGAAATGGTGAGAAGTGGAAACTTTAAAGTACAGAAGTTTACAGAGCAGGACACAGCCAATTAGTAATCTTTTTTCAGCTTGCAGTTCAGATCTTCCTCACAAAAAAACCCCCAACACATGCTATCTTCTTCCTCTTTGTCCTCTCTTATGGGGACACTAAACCATTTTTTTTCATTGTTCTCAAGTCTATGTTCACATGTTCCCAACCCTTACAAAATAAATATATATTCCACAAATCTTAATACACTCCAGAACTCTCACACAGCCCTGTTTTCACTCATATGTCCTCGATACAGTGTAAGGTTGAAACTGTAGTTTAATATTAAAGAAACTGACTTGCGTGACAGTATCTTTTGCGAGGTTTTATTTCCCCTATAAAAAGTTATCTTGCATCAAGATACAAGGTGCCATAACAACAAACAGCATAGAAAGGCATTCATCAGCACATCTCAACAGCTCTCCATCATTCCAGCACTGCAAGAGACTAAGAAATCCAGCATTACTAGTTAATACAGTCTGCTATATATACGGTATTCTCCTCTCAACTGGTCAAGGAACAGGAAAACAATCACTGAAAAACACATAAATATTGTCTTGATGATTTCAAACTCATCATGTACCTCCCTTCCTACCACAATACAATTTCAGAAACAAGTGTGAAATACCTTGGACTTTCAGTTCAGTTGTAAGGAAGGATCTATATTTTCTCAGTTTTCAAGTTTCTTGCCATTAGAAGAGATCACCTCAAATTACCAGAAACTAGGTGAAATGTTACTACTGTCTACCAAGCTATCTAAACTCTGTTGGTGTGAAAAGTTTAACTGACTATTTAAAAAACAATGTTAGAAAACAAATTTGCATTGTCTGAAGCATGCTCCAAACAGTGAGTTTAAGGAGAAAACTCTTGGTGCTAACCAAAAGCCCCACATCCTGGAAAGGCAAGGCCTTTGTATGTTTTATTTGGATAATATTTACCTGCTTTCCTTTAATTGCTTTTAACTACTCAGCTTAGAAAATACTCTGACACACTTCCATTCTCTGCTGGATGAAATCAAGTAATGGTAAATGATTTTCTGATGTTAATCTGTAGTCATGGAATTGACATATTTCAAACTCAACATTATGACTCCTATGTAAGATTAGAGAGGATATGACAATAGACTATGAAAAGAGGGCTTCTGTTTAAATATACAGATGGCAGAAGCAGTCAGCAACTCTTCAATCTGCAGAGCTAGGGACAGATCAATCCAGTATTTGCTTAACTGCAGATAATTTTTGTCAGGCCATCAAAACGTATACCTACTTTTATACTGGCAAGACTAATTCATCACAGACATAGGACTTGACCTATTCCTTATATCCACCAAGTGAATGTTCTAACAGGGATCTAATTGTTAATAATAAGTTTCTGGATCAATGACAAAAAAGTTACAGGCTCTACAGAGGTAAAAGTGGCTGATGCTATTTAGTGAACTGTCCACACCTGGCACAGTAAAGAAAGTAGATGAAGATCATTGCCTAATTTTGGAGGCACACGTTCATATTTCATTGCTCATCCAAAACCTGGAGAAGAAGTATTTTAAGGAAGATCTTAAAGTAATAATAAGCTAGTAACCATTAATGAACAATTAACAAAGTAGCCATCCTTCAACCACAATGCCCTTAACTAGTCACAGCCAACACTTCACAAGCTTCCCCAACATTCCACTAGCGGGCCTTCATCTTGTCTTGCACAACTTAACCTTCCAGTATTAGAGACGAAACCAATGTTTGCCTCTGTTTCACTTCTTTATACTCTTCATTTGCTAATATGAAAACTATCTAATTGTGGTTGTGTTCTGTTTTCCAGAAACAGGCTAAGGCTACTGGCTTATTTTCAGTGAATCACTGGCACAACTTCTGTTCATAATAAACTGTCATAAGCTGAACAGACTGACTTCACACTTCTGTTCCTTCACAGGGCCTCCTCGGCCTCCTGCCCCATCTATGTCCTTCCAGCTCTCCAAATCTCTCTCAGTCATGACTTATGTCCTCTTTTTAACCAGAGAGCTAACTGCCCTGCCCAGCTATTAGTACTCATGCCAACCAGATATTAAAGCAGCAATGTGCCCAAGTGCCACAAAACTACTCTAAATTTAACCCGGGATTTCTGGGCAGGTCAGTATCTGAAAATCAGTATTTATGGGACTCAGAGCAATAGACCACAATACTTTCAACGTTTATGTCTCTATTGCTGAGCACTGAACGCTAAATAAGAAAAAGCGTGCACTACTGAGTCTAGTCTCCAGCTTCATATTTCAGCTTCTGACAGTGTACCTCATAACTGACAACAACTACTGATTGAAGAAAAGACATCCTCATCTGTTACATTATGGAGAAGTACTACACAAGCTCAGGGTCACTCGCTGCTTGACTGTCAGAGATACCAAACATTTACAAACCAAAACTAAAGTTGCTTCCATGGTAAACACAGTGAAACAACACATATCAATTACAACTTCACACAATTTTACATGTACCTATCTGACTAACTGATGCCTTTTCTTTGTTAAAGCCCTTAGAGCTATATTAGCGGCCACATGTTAAACGGGAGTGGGAAACAGATACATAATCAATCCTAAGCAATAGTCCAGCCGGTCATGTGCTGGCACATACCTGTTATACACAGGAACACAGGCACCTGACTTCCTGACAGCTCATCATTTTGGACAAATACTTCACATTCCTCAGCCAGTCACAGCCCATGCCAGCCTTGTTTCCTCAGTGCCTGGGTGGAGGTTTGCACCCGCCCGCGAGTCCCAGGCGGCTGCAGCTGCCCGGCGGGGCCGGGAAGAGCCCTCTCGCAGCACCACAGCCGCCGGGGAAGGGCAGCAGTCCCGGCCCGGCGCTCCCCGCGCCTGCCCCCGACTCTCCCCGAGTTGTCCCTGCGGGCTCGGAGCCCCCGGCCGCCCCCGTCCCGCCGCCCGGGCCTCCTCCACCGCCCGCCCCGGCCACGCAGGCCCCGGCGCGGCCCTTACACGGTGACATGGCCGGAGCCGCGCACTATCACCGGGTCGGGGGAGTACTTGAGGAGCTGCTCCTCCAGCGCCCGTTCCTCATCCTCCTCCTCCTCGTAGATCTCATCAAAGTCCGCCATGGCCGGGCCGGGGCGTCCGCTGAGACAGAGGAAGCGCGACGGGCGCCG
>VXAY01003830.1:211591-229539 GCA_013399855.1 Oxyruncus cristatus | reverse complement strand
TGGGGTTTGCGTTGCTGGCGTCCCACGGAGTCACAGAGTAGGTCAGGTTGGAATGGAGCCCAGCGGGTCGTCTGGTGCAACCTCCTGCTCAAGCAGGGTCATCCTAGAGCACGTGGCGCAGGATTGCATCGAGATGGTTGTTGAATGTGAAGGAGACTCCACAATCTCTGTAGGCAATCTGTTCCAGTGATTGTCACCCGCACAGTAAAGAAGTTCTTCCTTCTTTTCAGGTGGAGCTTCCTGTGCATCCCATTCTTCCCATTGCTTCTTGTCCTGTTGCTTGGCACTACCAAAGAGATTCTCCCTTCAGCCATTTACAGACATTGATGAGGTCCCCTCTCCTGTCTCTTCTCAAGGCTTAATGGGCCCACCTCTCTCAGCCTCTTCGCATAAGAGAGATGCTCCAGTACTTTAATCATCTTTGTCACCCTCTACTGGACTACTCCAGGAGTTCCATATCTGTCTTGTCCTGAGGAGCCCAGAACTGGACACAACTCTCCAGATCTGGCCTCGCCAGGGCTGAGTAGAGGGGCAGGATCTGCCTCCCTCAGCCTGCTGGCAATGCTCTTCCTAATGCATCCCAGGACACCACTGGCCTTCTTGGCCACAAGGGCACAAGGGTTTAGCCCCTTTTTTGGCCTCCATGAAGTCAACCAAGGAGTTTGGATACCTACTGTGAGCTGAAGGATTGCCCATTGGGCCCTCTGACCTAATGGAGGGGGATGTGGGGGAATCAGACCTTGCCAAGGCCAGTCCGCTCACATGAGGGTCGAGACCAGATGTCTGCATGTCCCTTGGTGCTGTCAGTGTCTCAGTCTGCCATTCCTGCAGGAGCCTTGCAGCCCTCCCACGGTAGGCACCACGCCGAGGCCACTGTTTGCATGGAGTGCAATCAACAATGAAACTGCAGATGAACATCCCCTTTAGGACTACATAGATGAAAGCTAACCAGAAAACCCTAAAAATGGTGGGTACTCTTGTTTTCTCTCTCTCCAGTTTTGTTATTTGTCATAACCAAAACTTAAAACAAAGCCTGGAAAGCCAGGGTGAGCATAATGGCTTTAGCAACAAGTAGGCCATCAGCTGTTGTAACAACAGCAGAAGGCAGTGCTGACAGCAAATTTAGCAGTAGCAGGAAGACATTTTAAAAAGGGAGAGCACATTTTTTTATTTGACAGGGTTGACTAGTGGATCATGTCCTTGCAGTAGTATTTAATGTATAATGTCAGAGGGTTCAGCCCCAAACCATCAAAAAAACAAGCAAATCTGCCTTTCATGGAATCATAGAATAGCCTGGGTTGAAAGGGACCTTAAAGATCATCTAGTTCCACCCCTGCTGCCGTGGGCAGGGATACCTTCCACTAGACCAGGTTGCTCAAGGCCTTATCTATCATATCCTGGAATATTTCCAGGGATTCCATTTCTACCACTTCTTTGGACAACCTGTTCCATTGTCTCACCACCCTCACAGTAAAGAATTTCCTCTCAGTATCTAATCTAAACCTACCCTCTTTCAGATTAAAGCCATTCCTCCTTGTCTGTCACTACATATCCTTGTAGAAAGTCCCTCTCCATCTTGCAGGCTTCCTTCAGGTATTGGAAGGCTGCAATTAGGTCACCCCTAAGCCTTCTTTTCTCCAGCCTGAACGATCCCAATTCTCGTGGTGTTTCCTTACAGCAGAGGTGCTCCATCTCTCTAATCAACTGGTCCTCCTCTAGAGTCATTACAACACTTCAATGTCCCTCCTGTGCTGGGACCTCAGACATGGATGCAGCACTGCAAGTGGATTCTCGCAAGACTGGAATAGTAGGGTAGAATCACCTCCTTCGACCTGCTGCCCCCTCTGCTTTGGATGCAGCCCAGGATACAATTGACTTTCTGAGCTGCAAGTGCACATTGCTGGCTCATGTCCAGCCTCTCATCCATCAGCACCCCCAAGTCCTTCTCAGCAGGGCTGCTCTCAATCCATTCATGCCCCAGCCTGTATTGGTACTGGAGGTTGTCCTGGCCCAGGTGCAGTACTTTGTACTTGGTCTTATTAAACCTCATGAGATTCCCATGGGCCCACTTCTCGAACTTGTCCAGGTCCCTCTGGATGGCATCCGGTCCTTCGGGTGCAGCACCGACACCACTCACCTTGGTGTCATCTGCAAGTTTGCCAAGGGTGCACTCGAACCCTTCATCTGTGTCATTAATGAAGATATTAAATAGCAGTGGTTCCAATAAGGATGCCTGAGGGACATCACTTGTCACTGATGTCCATCAGGACTCTGAGCCATTGACTGCACTCTCTGAATGTGACTATCCACCCACTTTCTTATACATCTACAGTCCACTCCTTAAATTCATCTCTCTCCAATTTAAAGAGAAGGATATCATGGGGACCATGTCACAGGCTTTACAAGTCCAGATAAATGACATCTGTAGCACTCCCCTTGTCCACTTTCATGAATGTGAAGGGAATTCTACATTCCCCTTTTCTTTCCTAGTACTTTACTTCATATATCTTAATTACAATAGCCTCTTTCTCACATTAGATCATTTTTCTTCTGAAACCTGCAGTTCTTTTTTCCTGTCTTGTTACAGTGTTTCAGATAATCATAGAATAGCTGGGTTGGAAGAGACCTTAAAGATCATCTAGTACTTGTCCCCCTGCTATGGGGCAGGGAACCTTCCATGAGACCAGATTGCTCAGAAACCCACCCAACCTGGCCTTGAACACTTCCAAGGACAGGGTAGCCACAGCTTCCCTGGGCAACCTGTTCCAGTGCCTCACCACCTTCACAGCAAAGAATTTCTTCCTAACATCTAATCTAAACCTACCCTGTTTTGATTTAAGGCCATTCCCTCTTCTATCACCACAGGCCCCAGTAAAAAGTCCCTCTACAGGCTTCTTGTAGGCTGCCTTTGGCTACTGGAAGGTTGCTGTAAGGTCTCCCTGGAGCCTTCTCGAGGCTGAGCAACCTCAGCTCTCTCAATCTGTCTTCAGTAGAGAGGTGCTCACCGCTCCAGTCATCTTCGTGGCCCTCCTCTGGATTCATAATACTGATCAGCTTATTTTCGGGAAGACTATGTTGCCACTTACTCTCCATTACTCATAAAGATCCTCATGGTGTACTTCTCAGGAATAGAGTGTATACAAAGATGTGATGGTGCTTATTGCTCTGTGTAAGTGCAGGGTAGAAGCAGTGTGGTTGTGAGAGAATCCGTGACAGTCTTTACTGTAAAGGAAAAGGCAGCATCTTCTGCTGTTACACTGGAGAAGTGTGTAAATATTTTTGTTATGAGCTACTTGTAGGTTTCATTTCCCAAATAACAGAATTCTACAGAATTACATGGAATTCCCATGAGTAATAGTGTGCTTTCATACTAGTATGCTTACCTGTGGTTTTTCTTACCCAGTTAGTGTTCTTACATATGTGTCTCACACATAGAAATCAGATTTAACAGGACTAATGACTTACTAATTCTGCCTAAGACTCCTGAAATTTAATACTGGCAAAAACAAGAGAAAACCCACTGATTTCAGTAAAGCTATGCCTTCTTGTGCTAGCTCACTCTACAGATTAATTTGGTAACCAGTTTGTTTTCAGATGCCTATTTCAGAGTAGCATGCAGATGAGAGTTAACGCTGTGCAGCACCATACTGGAAATCATGGAAATTACATTGGAGGGATGAGCTTACCTGCATCACACTTGAGCCCTTGGAGCAGTGCTGCAGGGAGCAGCAGCTGAGCAGCTGTTTGAGGTCCAAGATCCCTGCGCTGCATGGCATGACAAACTTGGTTAGCTCACTTGATGGATTTGAGATAAAAAGAAAGTCCCAAGACCCTTGATTAGAGTCACAAGATTGCATTTGTTTCTCTGATCAGTTTCATTGTGTCATTTCTTGCTGATTAACTTATTATTTTGCAAAATCTCTGTAAAACCACCAGTAAACAAACCAACAAATTCTGTGCAAAAAGCAAAGGGAAGTCTTAACATCAAACCAGTACAGTAAGTCAGAGTTGTGTTGCTGACTTACGGTGCAGAACTGAGCGAAAAGGTATGTTTAATATTTCAAATTCATGTCATTTTTATTACCTTTTTTCCTTCTGTGTAGCAATTTATTTTGGTTTCCTTTTGGTCCAGCTTCCTATATTGTGTGAGGTTAATGAGAAGAGTTCAAAAGATACCTCTGTATAGAAAATAGTATTTCTGAAAGACACCCTTTTTAAGTCATAAATACAGTACAGAAGGCATAGATTTCACGTAAAGAGAAAAGCAGATGCTTCTTTTTCAGAATTCCCTTAACATATAAAAAAAATGAAGAATGGAGTCCTTACAGCTTCAAGTCTGTTAAAACTGTGGATGGGTGCACTTGGATACTTCTGCTCTTCCAACGGCCACATGAAAACATGATACTGAAGGCAGAATCTCCTCATCCATAAAGAATGTGTTATATGCTTGACTTAAAGACCTACTTGTGTTTCATATGACCTAGAGGCAAGATAAACTCTTGTCTGTTTTTAGGCATGACATTGGGTTTTGATTTTCTTGTAGGACTCACTGACATGTGAAATATGTATGGCCACTTGTTTCTTACCTTCCTGTCAGCACTGGGATCTAGTATAGCAGAATCCTTGCTGCTTGGTTTTGGCTTTGTTTTTTGTTTGTTTGGGATTTTTTTTCTATAATCAATTAAACAGAAACACAAAAAACTTTTTCATTTTGTTTGAGTTAAATCTAACATTGAAATCAATAGTTTTTTTCAGTGCTGGGAGTACAAAAGCACAAAGTCCACTAGAACAGAATGTAAACAAAATCATATAAGCATACAAAGAGAACAGCAAGTTGTAGGTTTTAAAGATATTTTTAAAAGAACAAATGTACAAAAATTTTCAATTGTTTCTTCCGAAGATTATCTTTGAGAACAGTATCTGTTAGAAGTGCTGAAAACAGTATCAAGGAGTACTGCCAGCTGAGTCCTCAGCTGTATATGTTAGAGATACAGATGCTATTACTTGGGTAAAGCTGTGGTCAAGTTCTAGTCTAGAAAAAAACAACAATACAAACCCCAAACCAAAAAGGCCAATGACAAATGTAAGCCTCCTCTAGCTGCTATTGAAGTGAAGAGTCACACCTACCTGAAAGTCGGCAGGGATTTTAAATAAATGTCTTTGTTTTTCCTTGTTTCTTTGTTTTTCCATCTTTTGATGCCTCATCTTTTAGTTTATCTTTATCTTGAGGACAGTTATTTTCCTCTTGGTAAATATGACTGAATGACTAAGTTGTTTACTCACCATCCTAAAGAAACAGTGAGTGACTACTTAACTATTGCAACTGAACTGCAAATCTCAGAGTCACCATAAAAAGATGTAGCTTTCATATTACGGAATTTTTAAAATGAGATTTACAAATCTGTATTAAGGTGAAATGCCTTCATGTAACATATTTTAGAGAATTAGACAACGCCTCTGTCCATATTTTCTCGAGAATAGAAGTTGCAAAAGTTTTTATCCTACTTGAAGGCAAATACCCTCCACTATGCCACCCACATGTACCCAATCTGTTGGAAAACTAGAACTATGTAGTCCTTTAGGATTGAGAACGTAATTCTTTGCCTGTCAGATTATTATGACCAATTACATTATAATTACTTCCTCATTAGTTACTGTGACAAATGTTGACCTAAGAGAAAGGGAAGGATGTCTTTAATTTAAAATCATCAAAACATGAACAACTGAGATTTCCACTGAACACTTCCATGTTCATTAATATTTGGTCATGCTAACATGTTCATTCCTATTGCATATAAGCAGAGAGAGATTTCTAGCACCAGACTCCTTCAGATATGTCAACTTTATTTCCTTTTGAACACTTACAAAATAGCATCTTTTCTGCTTCCAAGTAGATATTTTTTCTCTCTGATAGTATGAGGCGTGATCCTCAAAGCATGAAAAAAATATCTATTCTTATTATGAGAAGTTGTTTAATGTATGAAAAATTCACTTATAGTAGAATATATTACATTCCTAGAGCATGAAGTCCCTAAGGAAGGTAAAGTACAAATAACAATTCCAACCTCTGTGGTAAAGCATGAGAGAGGGGAATAATCTGCAACCTAAAAATAAACATACTTTCCTTTCAAAACAAGAAAGACATTGGAAAAGACTTGCCTTTCTTCAGGATTCAATTCCTTTGAGTTAATTTTTGGCTGCTAGTAGCCTCACCCTAAGCATCAGCCTGATGAAGCAGAGTGAAAATCTGTGCTTTATCAAGTCACCATAGGAATGGTACAGTTTCTTGATGTGCATGTGAGGAAGCAGCAGAGGGAAGAATTGCACACCGGATTCAGAGGCACTTTGTGATCAAATTCGTTGCAGCTCATTTGAGACATTGGAATAGAGTTTTTTGCTCTCCTCAAACAGACTATAGTATCAGTTCCAACCTGCAGCAGAGAAGTGAAGTTTGGGTAACTGATCTGTTTATAAACAATGGCCACCTTGTACTAGAATGTCTTTGCAAGCAGGAGAATAACCTATATAAATCCATAGCCAGAAAAGAATGGAGAAGCTGTGTTAGGCTACCTTTGCCCAAGGAGTTATTGAAGTAAAATCAGATTCAGCGGACTCTTTGTAATTCTTCAAGGTGCCTTATGAAGCACTGTTATATACTTCAAGATGCTGAAATACAAGGTTTTGGGTCAAATCCTAGTTCCACAATTTTCTTATTTTGGGAACTTGGACAAAATTGATTGTTTGAATCTGTAACTCTTTTCCATAGTGGATAAATTACTGGCAGGACTCTTCACTGACTGGGAAGCTCTCAGGTTTTTTTCCACTGGGTAATACCTTAACATACAAGTGTTGTTTTTGTGTGTGCATCTAGGAAGTGTGATCATGGCTTTTATTTTTATTTCTTTGGTATCCTTGAAAGACCTTTTGTAGCTCTGGAGAATGAGCTGACCTCTTTTGTTCCCCTAGCCTGAAAAAGGTCATATTTTGTTTAACTAACCTTTGAAAACACCACGGCAATTTCTACTCCCACTGCACCATTCAGAATAACTGCAGACTTATTCTTGTGTCTCTGAACTAAAAGTAATATTTTACCCAAACCTTTCTACTTTCTGACTTGTAAAAAGTCTGTCTTAGTATGTCTGAGCATGCAGACAGTCGTACCTCTTATACCCTGTAGTGTTAATTATATTCTAGACACATTGGTGTTTTAATAAGAATATTTGTTCTTCGGCTCAGCTGAAGTGTAACAGAGAGAACCTAGGCTGCTGAAGTGGAGATAGTTGTGTCTGAACTGCTCTTCAAACTTTGGGCTCCTTTTTCCCTGATGGTTTTTTGTCTACGTAATGTATAATAGTAATTATATTTTGTTTGCACAATAAAATTGTGACTTACGCCCTCCTGGTTACATCTTCTGGCAGATTAGATTCCAATTTATTCTTCCTTCTTCAGAGGCTCCATCTTGTTTTTGTTTTGGTTTTTTTTAATTTTTTTTTTTTTTCTGAGAATAGCGCTCTGAACTTTATAAAATAGTTTTCAAGACTTCTGTCATTCTCTTTCCATTAGATTTAGGCAAAGCCTCAACATTATAGCAGACTAAATAAGCTTCAAACTGACATACTTACACAAGATCATAGAACATGTGAAATTACTTTGTTCCTGATTTTTTAAAGCGAAATCTTCAAATACAAGCTTGGACAATGTATTCATGATAAATAAGAGGAGGCAAGCTATGCAAAACTTTTTTTTTATATTGTTTTAATAAAAGCCTTTATTTTAGACTCATTTTTATATGCTCATATTGTATTCTTCAAAATGTTACTTTCTTCATTGGAAAGCAAGAGGTAGGTTACCTCTAGACTGTACTTCACTGAGACTCTGCTTCCTGAAACTTTTGGGTTTGTTTCTTTATTTTAAATTGATGATACAAATACATATAAAAGGATGAATGTGATAAGGAGTTGCTTCCAGCTACAGGCATTAAAGATTTGTTTTCACATAACAGCTGCTTGGGCAAAGCTAAGCATATATTGTGAACAGGGAACTGGAGAATTAAAAGGATAGGTTTATTCCTTGTACAGGTTTATAGATCGTATCAAAATCTGACCAATGTGTATTCTGAAAAATGAAAAACATTACTATTTTGGTATATATGGCTTTTGTTACACATCTTAACATCAAATGTAAAAAGGGAAAAAAAACCACAAACTAAAACAACAGTTCCTGGCACCATCCGGAACACTAATCAGGCTATGAATATGCATGGTAGGGGATAGAGGACACGGAGGATGCAGTAGAGTGCTACTTCCAGACATACTCTAGAAGCTCTATGAACATTAGTTTTCAGGAATACAAATCCAGGATATTTCTTAGAAAACACATTCCCTCAAATAATCAACAATTAAAAATGTAGTCAGTACTATGTCAAAACGGATATTAAGCAGTGTTTGGTGTGTCTCCAATAAAAAATCCTGTAACTTCAGGCACTGCTATATAACAGTCAGAAATGTGTCACATTTTCTCTTTAAACTATTTCTGTCTCATATTCACATTGTTAAATCCCATCATGAATTCTGGAACTTAATTTCTCTCATACTTAGAAGGGTCTTTTTGGTTTTTTTTCCAGGCTAAATTTCTACACAGCCGGAGTATATCCACTTGTTCTTGTGGTGATACTCTTGTGGATATTTACCTCACTGGTATAAGCAACAATCACATCTCCTCTCTCGGAGTCTTCTCATAAGGTTCTATGTTCTTCTAATACTATACTCCTAAGGCTGTTCACTGGACATGCTCTGATTTACTCTTTCCTGAGATGGACATGGAAAAGTGTCTGCTACCCCAGACAAGGTTTCTCCATGCACTTTGACCAGCTCCATGGGTTTCCTCATGCGTGATTGGCATCTTTCAGAGTCCCCATGCACAGAATTTCTGTCTCCTTACATCCTTGCCTATTATGCTCTGTGATACCTGTTGCTTGACCATACCATCGTCATGCTTCATAAATATGGATTAATGTGTCCAGATTCCTCAGCCACAATGTCAAGTTCAGCCACGGAGCTCCCAGCTTATATTGGTTTTGTCACTGCCGTTCTTCCAGTATGGCACTCCAGTCTCCACAGGTACTGACTTCACTTCTTTCCTATGAATAATGAAGTCCTATTGGCTGTGGCAACAAATCGAATTAAACAAAGTAGTTCAACAACTTCTTAGACTTATCCTTGAGGAACTCCATCATAACTGTATTCCTCTCTGCTTTCTAAGTCTTCAGGATTGGTATCATGTCTCCTTAGATAATTCCTTCATCACTCTACAGTTCTTGAACTATCCCACCTCCATACTTTCATTACAGGAAAAAGGAAGAAATTATAACCATTTTATTTGTTCAGGTTGCATGAAGTGAACTCAAAATTCATAGTTTTCTGATTGTGAAATAGCTCCTACAATATAATTATGCATTTGATAGCATCTTCATTTTTTCTCATAAGCAGCATTTAGTGTCTGTATCTGTTGATCTGGCTTTAGAAAAAGTGACACTTCCTCTGGTCACAAATTCAAAAAACTGCTTTTTGGTCACTGTCAAGCCAAATGCTTCAACCTAAGCGTGACACTTAAGGATGAAAATGCATGAGGGCTAAATTTCAGGGATAGAAATGGAATAAGATGTTTAGTGTTACATAGAATCCCATGTTCTTTGTTATATTGGGGCCTGTATTACCGCAAAGTATCACTCTTATGTTGATTTGTGTGACACCATTTGGTAAAACCAAAACTGGTTGTGGTTGGTGTGTTCCAGAGTCCACAGCAACATTTTGAATCCTTGTTCTAATTCACATGACCTTGGGGTTTCCATCTCCCAACATAAACCTTCACTGAGGCTGCTGCAGGGGTTTAATTTTATCCCCTTTAAAGATACACCACTACAGCTTTCCCTCATACACATTTGTAACAGCTAAAAATTTTACCTCTTTGTCAGAGCTCTAAACAAAAGCCGTTAATGAAAACAGGGCCCAGACTACCTGGAGTGTCTGGCCTGATATTGCCCCATGTCTGAAGAGTGCTAGTGACATGGCAGAGCCAGGCTCAGAGAAATATCAGACCAGACTGTGGTAACAATATCACTGGGTATTTCCTCCTCTCTCTGCTCCACACAATCTCTTGTAGGACAGCACAGAAACAATACTGTAGACTTCACTGTGGTGAGAAGGCACAGACAAGGCCTTCCAGACACTAGAGGCAACACATTCAAGAGCTAACACCCTTCTTAAGAGCATTGAAGAGGAAAAGAATTAAGGCTTGCACACATGTATTTAAGTGCAGACCTGATTGACTTAGGGAGAACCTCACAAAGTGAATAATGAAAGTTCTCACTCCAGATAAAAAGGATAGCAGAATTAGGCCTGCTGTCTGGTCATTACATGAAAGACGGTTATCACTGTAGGCTTATAGGTGAAAACAAAAGGCACAGATTTGGGCTGTGAAGGGAGAGAGGCTGAAGGCTGGTGCTGGAGCTTTTATGAAGCCCTCACTCAAGTGCAAGTAATCATAGTTGCCCTGAAGGACACATATAGAAATTTCCTGCTAAGGAAGAGTACTCTTCCTGTTGAAGAGTAACTTTGTGAAAAGCAGCAGCAATGTGGAGTGGTAGCAGTGTCATCTCTCCAAGGAGTGGGACAGGGGTGAAGGAGGGAGCAAGTTTCTTCCTAGAGAGAAGTGGTCGCTCCTGCTCAGGCTGGAGCTCCGTGTTCCGCCAACCTCCACAACCCCTGCTCCACGAGGTGCGGAAGGGCACTGGGGCAAGAGGGGTTCGGCAGTCCCAGGAAGGGCAGCCAGGGTCCTGTCCTTCCTGAGTGCAAGGGTGCCCCTTCATTTCCTCGGATACGGCTTGATTTCCCCAGAGTCGAGGGGGGCTGCCGTGCCAAGTCGAGGTGGGGTAATTTATGACCGAGGATGGAAGCAAAGGAAATCTCCCACGGAAGGGAAGGGCACAGCAGATCTGCATCTGCGGGGAAGGACAAGAAGTGGTCTTCACACTCCTCAGCCCACAGTCAGCCATCAAACTCTTCTGTGAGCCCACTGGCTGCTGCCGGGCTCCGAGCCGGTCTCCATGGGGAAGCTCCGCGCCCCTGCCCTCCGGAGGCCAAGGAGAGAAAAGCTGGTGCCCGGAGACGGACAGAGTTTGAGGGGTGTTGGGGTCTCGGCCTCGGCTCTGCCCTGTTTCCCCAGGCAGAGAGGAGCTGGGCAGGCGGCACTGCGCGCTCACATCCCCGGGGCACGGCTCCCATCCCCGGCGCGGCGGCCGCCAGCCCCTGCCCTTAATGAGATTCTTTGAAATCCAAAAAAGCGAGATTTAATGTTACATCCTTATCTTTGGAGGAGCGCGGTTTTTTTGCCGCGGCGACGTCACTTGTTAAACAATCCGTGGCTGAGCCCCTGAAAAGAGAGGCATTGCACTCTTCGTGCTGAATGCGGTTCTCAGTGCGCATAACGCCAGGGCCTTTTGATGTCTCACAATGCGTGTTACGCCCAAAGATTGTCTCTTTGGACAGATCTACAACGCTTGGCTTCATGTTTGGAAGTTAAATGGACAGCGAGGTTGTTGAAACTCCCACGCTTGAAGCTGGCGCAGACACTCGGTACTTTCGCCCGTTACTTTCCATGAGTGAAAGCGGCAGGGGTGGAGGGAAAGGGGCTGCTGGTTTAATCCGTGCTCCGAGGAAAAGGGAGGGGGGAAAGCAACCCAGACCAAACTTTTCCTCTCTTTTCTTCGCTTTATTCTCTGGCAGCCTTAAAATAAGAGCTATGTGCAAAGCGTGCGCCTTGCCTAGGTAGCTTGTGTCTCGAAGTCGCTGGCAATGTTGCTGCTCCATGAAATCAAAATTTATGATTATTTAAATGTTGGGGACTGTGAAAAGAGAGGAAGAAAGAGAGAAAATTAATATTGCAGCTGTTCTTCTGATTAATGAGAGATAATTGCTCATGAAAAGTCACCCCTGTGGCATTTTGTTGTCTCCTGGATCTTTGTTCTTTTCCACTATTATTGAGGACTTTCTTGAAGACTAAGCGGTTCTTTTCAATTTTTGGTATTCAGAAAGTGTTGCTTGGTTACAGATAATGGAGAAATCTCGGGCTATATTGGGTAAGATGTGCCACAGACAGCAATATCACAATGCCACTTTCAGAAAAGGATGGATACAAGTTAACGATGCGCTTTCAATAAAACATTAATAGACTTGTTCACGCTTTTATAATGACCTCCTTAATGGGAGCTGGGGGCAAGTCCTGTCTTTTGCTTGCGTTCACTTCAGAAAAGCCGGCGTCAGGATCGCTGATCACTTTGGAAAGTAATAGGAAATCAATGTTAGAATAGCGAATAAACGCGATCATAGCTTAGGAGCCCGCGGCCCCCTGCTTACCCACGCACGGCTTTATTTTGAGCGTGGCTTTCCCGTACGGGAACTGCTCCAGCTCGGGGTGCATCCTGCCAAGTGCCACCGCATGTCACCCCACCGTGATGTTTGAGACCACGGCTACTCTGCGGGGGTTGTTTTGGGGTTGCTGTTTTGGCTCTTTTTTTTTTTTTTAACTGTTCGAAACGTGTCCCCGGCCTGCGGCGCTTTCCACGGAGGCAGCTCTTCCCGTGAACTCAAGGGAGATGCGCGCCTAAAAGCCGTTTCTTTCGCCGGGCGGGCACGGCTTTTTCTTCTGCCGAGAGCTGCGGGGGCTGGGGGAGGGAAGGGAAAGAGTTGCTTTGTCATTTAAGCCGTGAATCTCTTCTACATAAAGGTGTTAGAGACATCTGGAAGAAAAGAGGGACCAGCACCCAGTCCTGCGCTCGGCGGACCAGGGGAGCGGCTCTGATGTTCTTTTTGAACTGCTCCACTTTCAAAAGGGGGCAATTTCGTTACATTCTCATTTGTTACACTGTCTTGAACTAAAGGCAGACAAAGCTATACTCTGTCACCCCGAGCAGAATGAAGGGAATCAAAGGATTTTCCCTTAAAAGGACTAATTTTCTCCTTGAATTATGAAAGTAATGGCTAGGTAACAGCCTGTGCTCTGTACCCAACTGCTTAATACCTTCTAAATCCTTCCACGTGGCTCTCCCAGTCGTAGCAATTAGAGCTCATTATAGGCTCATAAGAGCTCTCATTTCGGGGATTACTTAATGGACAATGAAATTTTATCGGACAGAATTATTGAAAAATAAAATTGTAACGAGGCCGATGTGATGTGGGCGCACGCCTTGCATCATTCCGCCTGGTTTGGGATGTCTTTGCTTTCAAATGACTTCTTTTCTTGCTCTGGCTTTCAGGGGTGGGTTTTTCTTCCTGTTTTTTTTTTTCCTCTCTTTTATCACTGCACTTGGTTTATTATAACAATTACAAATTGCAATTTTGATCTGACTCTTACTCTGTCTGCTTTCCCTTGCAACAGCCACTTTCCCAGATCCACTCCATCACTGCAGACAGTTTTTTCCACTGAGGTTTGGGGTTATATTACTATTGTTATTGTTGTTGTTATTATGATTTTCCAGAATAGCCTCTCATAAGGGAAAATAATAAATGAATAAAAATAAAAGCAGATATTTATTCAAATCTTCTCCAGGTAAGTTGTGTTTCAAACAGGAGGAGCCAGACAAAAGAGTTCCATGCCTGTGCACGGTGACCGTGACTAGAATCTGACCGGCCCCACTGGAGCCCAGGAGGCAGAGCCCCCGACTATCCCGGGGCCGCCGATCCCAGGGCCTCGGCGGCGGCGCGGGCAGCGGTCCCTGGAGCTCTGGGGTCTGACGGCTCCGGGCCCTCGGCTAGGCCTTCGGCAGCGATTTGGGGAAAAGTAGGTGAGGTCGGAGCCGACCGGCCTAAACCCCGCGAGCCCCTAATTGTTGTCACAAGACGCGGGATTAGCGCATTGCTGGAATAGCTGTCTGTTTACACTCCGGAGCCCCCGCCGGCCGGTAAACACTTTCTAATTGAATTCTAATCACATTCAAATAGCTTCATAACCAGCCTCAGCTGCAATTCATAAAACTTTAATTGCCATCCATAAATCCTCAGATTGCTGAGTGCGGAGTGTCCCTAAAAACGCTGTTGCACCGTGCATGCTTGGTGAGGTGCGGGGGGAAAGGCGAGCAGGGCTGTGGGAGAGCCCGCCCCTGCTCAGAGGGGCCCGCAGAGCGGCACTGTCCCGTGGCAGGTTGGGGACGAGGACGGGACAGCACAGCAGGGCGAGACCTGGCCCTTCTCTTAGCAAGGCTCGAGTTGCACCACCGAGCCTCCCTAATCTCAGGAGCGCCGAAATGCCGTCTCCACCCAGAAGGTGGTTTTATTTTGTTGCGTTTTAACAGCCGGAGAGTGGACGTGCGGGAGGGCTGACAGGATGCCCGCGGTCCGGCCCGGCCCGGCCCTTGCTCATGACAACCGCTTCTGAACACGTGTCGGCTATTGCTGCACTCCCGAGACTCTGCTCAGCCTCTGGTAATCAGGCGTAGCGCGCGTTTTCTGCTTTAGAGCACAGTTGTCGCTTCCCTTTCCCCTGTCGAGTGGGATGGGATCCGCACTCGGTTTTAACGGGGACTTCGCGTCTGCCAAAGAAGAATACGATCGCCCTTCTATTAATGACAAGTGTCTTCTTAAACTCCCATGAAACAGGTCATTGGAAAATCTGCGAATACCTTGGCTTTTTAATGCACTCTGAAATGCTTCGAAGCCACCGACCGTATTTAGCTGTTTATCCAATTTTACCTTGAGTGATTGCTTCAGCAAACTTGGTGGAGATCAAAGAATCCCTCCCTGACATGTTCGCTTTTCATTAGCGCTGCACACTGCGGTCCTGGAGCGGGAGGGGAAGTTCACTTGAAAGTTTTCCGTTTTGATACCGTTTGGCTGAGCAGTGTCCAGATATTTGAAGGCTTTGTCCGTTGCAGTAATTGCCAATTTGACAAGATTCACTGGGGGTGAAAAGGGCGAGGGGAAAAAAAACCCACACTCAACCCACCCGACATGCATATGTATGCGCAGAAACACTAACGCGCGCCATCCCTAACTTTATATCCATGTCTGCATCTGCGTTCCTGGCTCCCCTGATGCAGAAAGGGCCTCCTGAAGGAGTCCTGAGTGCAGAGAGTGGACCAGACTGGAGGAAGTTGTTGGTCCCAGGCTAATGTCGGACCCACGGCTCCTTGGGTGTTATTTAACTGGATGTGAGTCGGGAGGCGTTGACCCGCTTGTTTCAACGCATCACCTGTTCTCACCCCTAGTTCCCTCCTGGCGGAGGAAAGGAGCATTCTTCTCGGGAAAACCCCCAACATACCGGGTTTGTTGACAGGGGGATATGCCTGCGAGCGCAACGTGTAACGGAGGAGGGGGGTCAGCCGCCCCCTCCCCTCTTTCTCTGCTGCTATAATTTATCTGAGGCGGAGGCGAAGGAGTGAAGTCATCGGGCAACGAGAAAACACGCACACTTTGCCGCCCCCCTACCCCGCTTTGCTCCCCCCCGGCAGCCTCTCCTGCCAGCCTGGGAACCCGGGGAGATTTAGATCTGCGAGGCTTTCAGCCATCACGTGTTTAAATAGTTGATATAAAACCCCGGCGCAGGGGATCCAGGCGGGGGAACTTTAAGACCAGCCCTCTCCAGGGACCCTTTTGTTCAGCTCTCAAACATAAGCACCTTCTCGACTCGCCAGGACTTCAGTGGCAACTTGGCCAAGCAGGAAAATCCCGACTTTCGGAGAGCCGTCCCCGGCCTCGCAGCCCTCCGCAATGTCCCGCTCCTTC
Organism: Oxyruncus cristatus; assembly: GCA_013399855.1. Classification (NCBI taxonomy): domain Eukaryota; kingdom Metazoa; phylum Chordata; class Aves; order Passeriformes; family Cotingidae; genus Oxyruncus; species Oxyruncus cristatus. Next base: position 213,763 of record VXAY01003830.1, on the reverse strand, counting down.
TATGTCGACTCCTTAATCATCAAAGACTCCTCAAGGCCGGCTCCGTCCCTGCCTGAGCATCATCACGGCCAGGACTTCTTCATCCCTCTCAGCATGCCTTCTCCCCTTGTCATGTCGGTGTCGGGCCCGGGCTGCCCGTCCCGAAAGAGTGGCGCCTTCTGCGTGTGCCCGCTCTGTGTCACCTCGCACCTGCACTCCTCCCGTGGCGGCAGCGGCGGCGGCGGGGCCATCCCTCTCCTCAAGAGCCAGTTCCCCACCGCCGCAGGCGAGGCCCAGTGCTGCCCGCGGACGGGCCACGCTCACCACCCTCCGCAGCACCCGCCGCCCGCCGCCTCGGTGCCCGCCGCCGCAGCCATGGGACATCCTGCGCATCACCCACCTGCCTGCGCCGCCACCACCTACAGCGTCAGCGATCCCCGGAGGTTTCACTGCCTCGGCATGGGTAGGAGCCCTGCGGCCGCCGGGGAAGGGGGGGACAGCGGGAGAAGGGGGTCCCCAGAGGGAAAGCGGCTGTCCCGGATCGGAAAGCCGAGGGAGAATGACTTTTCTCCTTCTCTCTCTCTTTCTCCCTCTCTCTCTCTCTTTCTCTCTTTCTTCCCCTTTCCTCCGTCACGCTAAAATTCGCGCTTCTCTCCCATCCAGGAGGGTCCGAATCCAGCCAAATTCAAAACGGGAAGCGTATGAGGACAGCTTTTACCAGCACCCAGCTCTTGGAGCTGGAGAGGGAATTCTCCTCTAACATGTACCTGTCCCGGCTGCGGAGGATCGAAATAGCCACCTACCTGAACCTGTCCGAGAAGCAAGTGAAAATCTGGTTCCAAAACAGGAGGGTGAAGCACAAGAAAGAAGGCAAAGGCACCCAGCGAAACTCGCACGGGGGCTGCAAGTGCAGCACCAGCCAGGGGCATTACCCCCGGTCGGAGGACGAAGAGTCTTTATCCCCCTCATCGGCTACAGAGGATAAAGAGGTCTCCCCGTTATGAGCCCGGCTCGGAGCTCCGCTGCCGTCTCCGGGTCCCAGCCCCGAGCGGGGTGGCGGCACGGCGGCTCACCTGGCACCTCTGCCCAGGGACGGCAGCCCGCTAACCTGCAGCGGGCTGGCCCTCACCAGGGAGGTTAATTGTCATCCCTTTGCAGTAATAGAAAGAGATATATAAATATATTTTCGGAATGTAAATGTTTTAGTCGTGAGAGTTCAACTAAAACGTTATTTATGTAACCCCAGGACAGAGCACCTGCTCTTCCTACCATGTAACATGGGACAAGACTCGCATGGCCCAGGGTGCCTTCCTCCGTCTGCCCCCAAGCAATTTAAAGGAAAAAAACAAACGTATTTGGAATCGATAGGCGAGACATCAAAAACTGAAAAGCAAACTAAAACCTGTAGAGAACTTTCTGGACGGACTTCTAAACAAAAATAAGAAAAGACATAAAGATCCGTCGTTTGGGTTTGGGACGGCTGTTTGTCTGTGAATAGTTTTATATAAAAATTATATTTATATTTATTTAAATAAATGAGATCAGACGAGAATTTAATTTTTTCTTCTTATCCCCACACACCCACCTCCACTTCTAAGCGCCAGCCCAGTCCCAGCAGCGAAGGGAACTGCCTGGGGCAAGGTGCGTTTCTTCACAGTCCTTTGTACGGTGAAAGCATCGCTGTGTATGTGTCAGATCTCCATGAAGAGTAAAAATAAAAGCCATCAGCCGCTAACACGAATATGTTTTCTGTTCCCCTGCGACTCGGGCCGGCTGCGGGGCAGAGAAGGGGGGGGACTCCACTCCAGCCGGAATGCAAATGCAGCCTTGTCCTCTGAGGCCAGCAGCTTTGTGTTCCTTCTCAGCCGTAGCCAGCCGCCCTCCTGGCGACTGACAGCTTTCTCCCGTCTGCTCGCCCGGCAGAACAGCGTCGGGGACACCCGCCTGCCGCTGGCCCAGGATCGCCGATCCTGGCAGCGGGACCGGAGCGAGAGGCTGCGCGCCGGCATTCCCCGCACCGCACCGCGCCCCGCGTGGCGATGCTGCCCGGCCCGGTTGCTCCGTTCAGCACCACCCAGCTCTTCACCCTCCGAGGAGGTTGCCTGCGCATATCGGCCCTTTGCCAGGCTGAAACTCTGCTTATATTATTCCAGGGTGAAGTTAAACAGAAATAATTGATTTTTTTTTTTTTTT
>VXAY01003830.1:189813-211514 GCA_013399855.1 Oxyruncus cristatus | reverse complement strand
TTTTTTTTTTTTTGTCTCAGGCACCGCGATGCTGTCCAGTCTTTGCGGTGTTGATCTCATTCAAGTGCTTGGCCAGGCTTAGGAAACAGATCTGAGAACGACCCCACTCGTGGAGTCAGGCTGAGAGCTGGTTGAAATGCTTTGCAGTGTTCACCAGGCAGCACCTAACCACAGGCCCTATCCTGCCTCTGCCTTGGATGGCCCATCCTGAGCTCCTTGAACGTGGCTGGTGCAGAGCATGATGGAGAAGGAGCTCGTCAGTCCCAAATAAGCCCCTTTAGAACTTTTTTTCTAATTCCTGCCTTACTGGCAGACAACATATGAGCAAATCAGAAGTGCCTTTTGCACACTATGTTATTCCCTGCTCACGTCTTTTCCTTGGATGGAAATACAATCCCACTAATGCAATCTACACTTTTGACTTCAACCTCCAAAATGGTGGCAAAACCTTTTTGGTAAATAATTCCCTCAACAACCCCTACATTTCTCCTCTTTGATCCCTAATTTCAGAGCTTCAGCTCAGAGTTATGTCTCCAATTTGACTTGCCTGCGAGCACCCTGAATGCCAGAGAGAGATGCAGCCCCAGCACACTGACACTTGCGCTGCTTGCCTGTCTTGGAGGAGAGGCCAGGTGCGTGGGCGGGCTGGGGTAGGATAGAGACTGTCTGGTGTGGTCACTGCCCCACAGCCTGGACCAGCTTCGGGGCTTGGGTCGGAGGCAGTGTCAGCACAACTGCAGTGTGACAAGAAGGGAAAGGAAAGGCAGGACCTACGTTTCTAGCCTGGTCAGACAAAACAAATACAAAATCTCACTGTTCCATCTCACTACCTTAGCTGAGTACAGAGGTCTGCAGTCTAGATCCCATGAGCATCTGGGGATGTGGTTTACCGAAGTGGCAGTCCCCTCACTTGCCAGCCAGAGGGTGAAAGGCTTGAGGTCCTTGTGAATTCCTCCCAGGGGAACTCATGGAGGGTCTGGCTTAGTGGGTTGCATCCTCTTTCCCTAAAATCTGCTGAGGTGGTGTCTGGAAACTATCGTTCTTCTGCTTCAGTTCACCTGTGTCTAGCTTGCTTCTATAATCACAGTGGGTCTTTTCCAACCTCGAAGCTCTGTGAGCTTATTATTTACACAAAAAGTCCTGCCCACCCTCTCAGCAGAGTCATCCCTTTATGTAACAGGGGGGAGTCAACAGCCCTGCAGCAGCCTGGGAAAACAAAGTTTTGCTGGGTGAGAAGAAGCATGACAATCTTCGAAATTAAGACTTAGGGATACTGGAAAACTCAAAGATATTTTAAAACAGCAAAGATACACTTGGCAGAGTGTATCTGTTCTCAGTGTAACTCTGTGGAAATATGCACCTCAGTGAATAAATTGGTATTTCCCTCTGTTTCTACAAGATACACAATAAGGAGTATATTCATTGCAATATTCAACAATTTCTTAAAAATAAGAAATTAAAGGAAAATGAAGTTATATCTTACAGTAATCAATGGTTTTGTATGTACCTTTCAAGGGTTGAGAGGTACTAGTGGCATATGATTATTGCATACAGGCTCTGTTGTTGAGACAGTTGCTGTAATCACCAGAGAATGTTTCATGCTAAAAAAAAATGGAAAAGAGGAATGGTGCAATGGTTTGCCCTGACACGTCTCAAAAGGCTGGTACAATCAGCTCGACCTGAACTTAGCACGAGGTAGTCCAGGTCAGTGCAACAGGAGTGGAAGTTGAGCATACCCTAACTTGCAGTACATGCGTTATAGTGTTTCCATGTGCAGCATTCAGCAGTTAGAAATTTAGGCAAATTTACATTAGAATGTGTTGGGGTTTCCTTTTTAATTTTCCCTTCTGCTTTCTACCCTTTTTTTCCTCCCACAAAGTGTGAAGTGCAGTTTTTCCTCACTCATTCAGTGCCCAAAACAAGCAGTGTTCCGTTCCCTATTTAATATTCCTCTTGGAGTTTCTACGGAAATAAGGATTATGCAGTCGCTGTGCTTATCTTTCTGCAAGTTACCCTCATTCCTTCATAACTCATAAACTCTATGATCAATACAAACCAGCCACCCGATGCAATAGCTCGGCGAGAGTCTCCAAGACGTAGAGTTCCTACGAGTTCTGCAGAGCTGAGCAGCGAGTTGCAGGGGACAGACCCTGGAGAGACCTCAGCTGCCACTCTTCACTCTGGCAGGAATCAGATAACCCATAACTGGGGGATAGAGGGATGTCTTTTGCTCGACAGCCTGCTGGACGAGGATATCTGCAGGGGGAAAAAGATTATCCAGGGAGGCAGACCTGCCTGAGGCAGACCCTTGAGACAGAGGGTATGTCCAGCAACAGGGCTGAGAACAGAAGCTGAGAGGAGACTGAAGGGCCTGGGGGATATGGGACAGCACCCTAATAACAGCTTTTTTCTTTTGTCACTCAGCGTGAATGTTGCACTAGTTACAAGTGCGTTGAATATGCAAAAGCTCTCACTTTTCTTTGGTACTTGTCACAGAGATGTTTGAGAGCACTGGAAACACGACTGCATATGTCTTCATCGCTCCCGTGGAAGCAATAAATTCGCTTCTCTGTAGAGGCCAAGGACAAAGCCTTGGAGTGGTTCAGACTAGCGTTGCGGTACTGCCCTCCCATCATGAGGTTCCATGTAACTTCCCAGCCCTTTTCCCGTTTTTGGCACCAGATATGATCCAAGCACGGCCCTGACATAATCCAGCTGCGGTTACTGCGCGTTATCCACCAGATGTGCCCACTCCGGGCAGTCATAAGAGAAGCATGTGGTGTCTGGCTGCGACTGCGGCTGCTGGAGCCGCTCATCCTGGCATAAACCGGCGGCAGAGAAGCTGCCTGTATCCTGGATGGCTTTGAGGTGTGGGCTGGCCCCGAGCGCCTCACATGGGCTGCCGAACCCCTGGCGCAGCCGCCGCGCCGGACCCCGCACAGGCAAAGACCCTCAAGGGGAAGGTCGCGCAACTAAAGCCCGAGCACTGGCACGAGGGGTGCGAGTTGTTTGTGTGAGTGACCCCGCCGCCGACCTTCTGTAACATGACAGTGTAGCATTCCTCCTCAGATATTTATTTCATTCCTTTAATTCGATTTAACTATCTCCAATTTAAAAAATCGCAGAAGGAAAACAGCTGTCTTGAGGAGTCTCCTTGACCTCAGTCTGCACGGCCGAGACCAGCGCCACTGCACCGACCTCTCCGGCTGTGAATCCTCCGACTTGAACGTGCTCCCGTGCCCTGATAGGACCTGTTTGCCCACGGGCAGTGCCGACCGCGGGCTGGCGGAACTTCGCAGTGCCGAAGGCACCGAGCTCCCTCGGCTGCTCTTTCCAGTCCTGCCCTGGAATCTGACGTAACCTCTCACCGCTGTCGGAGCTCTTGCCGCAACGCCCACCGCCAGAGTCTCGCACCTCCGCCCCGACACGGGGTAGTGCAAGCCCTTGGTGTCAGGTCCCTGCTCCCACCCGCGGTGTGGTCGGGGCACCGTGGCAGGACACGTCCTGTGCTCCAGGGACCCTCACACCAAAGAGCTCAGAGGTCCGGCCGGCTGCGCATCCTCCGTGGAGTGGACAGGGCGGGCTAGACCCCATCACTCAGAGCCCAAGCGCTCACGGAGAGAGGGACTCACAGAGCAGGAACCCCGGGATCCAGGCAAGGGAACTGCGGAAATCTCTCCTTCCTCAGTGCCCCCGTTTTGGAGATGGAAAGGAAAGGGGACGGTCTACCTAATTCCCCTGCATTTATCTCTAGTTTGTCCTAATTTCCTACTCCCGCCCCTCCAGCCGAGCCGACCCGCCTGGGACACTTCCTCGGTGCCGGTGCCTGGCACTGCCCCTGCGGGAAGGGGGGCGGCCGAATCGGCGGCAGCGCTACCCGGCTGCTCGGCTACTACCCGGGGCTCTTTTTCCCTCTTGCACAGTTCAGACGACGGCTGAGCCGTAGGGGGAAGCCACGGCCAAAAAGGATCATACCCACTCGGGAGTTTCTGCCCTGCCCATGGGGAGGGATGAGACGCCCACGAAGGGGCGAATCCTGTTGCCACCTCTCCGGAAACCCGGAGAGCGTCCTGACGCTGGCAGGGCGGGGAGCGTTCCCATCCTGAATCCAGGGCCTGAAGATTACCGCACGCAGTCCTTCGGGAAAGAAACGCGGACAAACTCCTCCCACTTCCAACCCCTCCCTTATTATTGTTGTTATTATTATTAGTAGTAGTAGTATTACTATTACTATTGCTGCTGTTGTTAAAGTTTTTGCGTCTGTTTGAAAAGTCTGTAAAGCACGAGGAATGGAAGCGCATCCCGCATCTTCGTCGGCTGAACTGGGTTTCGGTCTGAGCGAGAAACCCCGGGGGAGTTGGGATCTCGGGCCCGGGGGTCCCCGGTGGGATCCGAGCCCTGGGAAGGCGCCCTCGCTCCTCCTGGCCTCCGCTGGTGGCGGAAGGCCGTGCGCCAGGCAGCTGCCGGGGAGTCCCGCATGACAGCGGAATAACAAACAGCCCGAACCCACAGTGCCACTCGGGAAACCACGGGCCGTGTGTCCGCGCTGCAGTGCGCTCAGCCTCGCCGTGAAAGCGCCGATTTCATGCAGGATCTGCTCCGCGCTCCTCTCCACCCCCCTGCGCGCCTCCCAGCCGGCCCCGCTCAGGGCGATGCGTCGGCCCCGGCCCCTCCGCGCCTCCCCCCTGCCCCGACCCCAGCCGGCGTGTCCGGGGGGATTTAAGCTGTTGGATGCGAACCCAAAAAGATCGGAAGCGTGTGCTGTGTGCTCTGGAAAAATAACTAGTTTCAGATTAATGAAGGAGTGACAATTTCAAGGCTAACGTTGGCACTGCCCAAGCCAGAGCGTGGGGAGCTCGCCAGGCTTTGCTTTATATTGTCTGCTTTTCTGAAGAGCAGACAAAGATGGATAGAGAGACATTGAAAAGCAGGAGGCGTATTTCAAACAGTTCAATAAAGAGGGTTGTCACTTAAAGACAAGAACCATAGTGCTTTGATGACTTTGTATTAGCCTCACCGTTTCAAATAAGTGACTCTACTCTCTTTGCGGAATTCACCGAGTTTTATAAGATGACACTTCAGTGAAGCCGCTTTAGACAGAAATGAGAGCTTGTAACTGCGTGGCAAAGCTTCTCTTCGGGCGGGCTTTGCACAGAAGATTGCCGGCCCGGGGCTGCTTTTTTTCTTTCCGTCCTCAAACTAAGGAACGTCGGTAAAATCAAGGTTTACAATTTACGTGGAACCGCTGTGTAAAAGAGGAAAAACCCTCCGCCTCCGTGTAAATGTAAAGAAAGCGGAAGGGAGACCTCGACAGAATGCTGCCTCCCGGGAGAGAGAGACCCTCAGAGAAAGCACCGACACGAGGTGTTGGAAATAAAGTTGTACGGAATCCCTCAGGGAGCTCCCGCGTGTTCCCATTCCCGCCGGGGCACGCTCCCGCGGTCCCACGTGTACGCGCAGTCTCTCCATGGTCTTGCCTCCGCAGCTTCCCGGCCCTTGTCCTCCCACGGGCGCCTTGCCCCGGATAGGACGACACCTTTCCTCAGCCCGCGAGGGCAGTCCCGGATTGTGTACAGTGGGAAGGGAGGGACTGTGCTGCCCTGTCAGGGGAGATTTTGCTGCCAAACTCGATATATATACATATATATATACATATATATATACATATATATATATTTATATAAAATCTTTTTAAGATTGGGACCCCCGACCGCTGCAGCTCCCCAAGCTTTGAAGGCGCAGCGAAAGGGTTTGAGCACTGTGGGTTTGAGCGAACCATTTAGTCACTGTTTCATTAGGCACTATTTGAACCTTGCAACATGTGGTAATTTCTGGGGCAAGCTGAAAAGGGGGGATTATGTAGGAGGGACACAAGGAAATTAGCTAACGGTTAATTTAACTCGTTTTCTGGTAGAATTTTCGATACATTCCTAATTGACTGAGGAGGCAGGTGAAGTCTTCAGTTCCAGGCAGACTCATTCACGGTGAGAATAAATGGCTCTTTTTCAACTCACACTGCTCACAATATATCATCAGGGAAAAGACATGCAATGAATATGTTGATTTGAGGTTTTTTATCATTATTATTAATGGAATTACACCCTGCTATGCAGGTGTGCGGGTAAAAACCTATACTGAGATGAAATCAGATTAACAATGAAATGAGAATTTTATTAGCTTTCTATGTCATATAGACCTGGATTTAAACTGTCAAAACAAGAAACAAGAGGGTGGAAAAAAAGATAAGTCTGAAGGAAACAGTGCCAATCAATGGGCAGAAGTAGTATCTTGGATTCCAAATGATGATTAGCTGTAATTCACGGTGAATATCTATACCCCGTACTCTACACTATTTATATCAAATAGAGAATGTATGATTAGCCTATAATGGCTAACCTCTTTTGAGTCCGGGGTCTGCCAATTAACCCTCATCACACCGATTTGCTATGGAATGGGAACACTTGGTCATAAGGTCCGAGTTTTATTAAAAGGTCGCGTTGGAAATAAACTCTGGCTGACATTCTTGGCGTGTTCGCAAAGGGAAAGGGGCCCGGCCAGATCGGAGTGTCCCGGGGGCGTTTGGGAGCAGGCCGGGGAGCAGTGGGAAAGTAGCTGTGACCCTGCACCGGGCAGCGTTGGACAGAGGTGGGCTGGGTGGGCCTGTGCTGGGGACGGTGGGTGGAGGCGGCCTGCGCCGGGAGGGTCTGGCGGCCGCGCTACCTGTGCGGTGTGCGGAGGTGATGGGCGCAGCCAGGCATGACCCGTCGTCGCCAGAAGAGCCCGCCACGTCTGCCAAGGGCCCCTTTGTAACCTGCTATAGAAAATGGAGGTATTCTGCATGACAAAGCCCAATTAAGCTCGCTATTCAGGACTTCTGCAGCTGGTAGCCCATTGGGAGAGTGGGAGGAAACGCGAATATAATAATTATGCGAAGGGGCGGTGAAAAGTACCAACAACCGCGGCTCTGGCTGGGTGTTGGGTCTGTTTGTTTGGTTTTTTATCTGTCGGTACCATTATCTGTGTATGTAATTTGGTGGCAGAGGCAGTGGGAGGAGGCGGGGCAGGGTGGGCGCTGCCCGGGGGCCACAAGCCCTGGCCTGGGGAGCCCTCGGCAGTGCCGGGGACCGCTCACAGCTGCAGGAGCATCCTCTTGCAAAGAGGAGCAAGGGATGCTGCCTGCCAGGCTGCAGGAGAGGGCTGTGAAACTGTTGATTAATATACTAGCAAAGCTGCCAGTTTTCTGTAAGAATTCTGTCTCTGTTTTTTAATTGCCACCCTACAGGGGTCAACTCTGAGCCTGCCAACAGACTTTCAAAGGCTGAAGGGCATGAAACGCCAAGGCGGACTGAAGGCCATCCAAAGAAAATACTGGAGACCTAACATTAAGGTCGAGCTGGGCAATCCATTTGCTTTCCAGTTTTAGCTTCCTGAGCCAACAGGCCATAGTATAAGCAGAGCTACAATATAAACACAGTTGGTATGTAAAACACAATTTCAAACTCCAAAATCCAAAGTGTCTGAGAAATATCTTGCATGATGTAGTCATCTTACTCTAAATAATCCAGCTCCTATAATAGCAGATGAGTTTTAGTTCAGAACTATGTACCACTGCACACAGAACCATGCTTGGGATCATGCAGTCTTCGACCATGACCTCAAATGCATAGCCATGACCACACATCTTTTCCTTTTCTTCAGTAGAAGTATACAATGACAGAGAAAAATCAGTCTGTTTTTATGCTATGAGTGCTCCCAGTCTTCTCAAAATGACGTGAAGTTTAAGCCAGAATGTGGTGAACCATACACGCAGATGATGAAAATAGCATTAAACCAAGAAGCATACTTGACATTTGTACATGGCATGTACAATGCATTTGAACAGAAACTTGGTGTTCTATTTTTTCTCCAGTATGCTTCGTTTTTAACTAACCAAACACCATTGCTTTATTCTTCTAGAACAGGTTCTAAAGCAGTCATAGCCTAATATTCTCAGGGTTACTAGATAAAAGCAATTAGACATCCCCAGTTTAGGTACTCTAAAGGAGACAGACATTGCTTTTTTGTTTCAGTCTCATTGAAAGACCAGTCCTGGCTTATGATACATGTTCTGGAGTGAATATACAGGGATCCTATGCTGACTTGCATTGAGTTAGTAATAATAAAGAAACCACAAAGTCTTTAGAAATTTGATTGACTCGACTGAAAACAGGAGAATAGTGTTGATGAGTCAATCTTGCTTGTCTAAAATCCACAATACCTCTGAGTGGAGCTGGGAAAGTAGCAGAAAAAATTGCTGCTTGATGCCATTAGAATCAGTTTTAGTTTTGCTGTCATCATTTTTGTCCAATCCCATAGTTTTGTTTTGAAATTGCATTTTTTGTTTGTCAGTCAAATTAAAAGCCATGAGGAGGTTTTGTTGTTGTTGTTTTTTGTTTTGGTGGTGGTGGTTTTCAGCAGGACCTGCCAATTTCAGATACCGATCCTAAAATCGTTATATTGAAATGTTGCTGCCATTAAGAAAAGATCACAGGAGGTTTGGGGTATTTTGGTACTGCCTGTTTTCTCTTGATAAAATATTTTTCAAGATCTGATTTTTCCTTTGTAATTAATGCAGGACTGAGTGGGTTCAGGCAATGTACAATTTAATAGATTGTGGCAGTTCAGTCCACTGGATTTTCAGCAAAAGTTGTCAAATTGCAGTAAAGTTGTCAGGTTTTTTTTCTCTTTTCCAATAACTGTCAAATGTGAGTAAGTGATGAGTATGAGTAAATATGAGTACTTTCTGCATGCACAGAATGTATCTCTGAAGTTTTTTGGTTTTTTTTTCTTTCTTAGGTAAAGGTAAAACTCAGTGAGTTCCAAATGCATGTTCCTCCACATTAGTCTGCCTCAGCGATGGATTGCCTCTTGGGGCAGTCTCACAGTTTGTGATAAAATGAACAGATCTTTTTATCTTCAGAACTAAGTTTCAGAATTAGTTTCAGCTAGAAATTTGATTTAGGGAAACAACTCAGACCTTACAAGATAGCTGCCATTATAGGTGAGCATTAGAAGAAAGAAAACCCCACATGGAGACCTTTTAAAAACAGGTACTGAGTCCTTCAAACACCTTGATTCAGGACTTCATGATTTTGGAAATATTCCAGAACAAGACTGAGATATCATCACCTTCATCCTTGGAGGGCTTCTTTATTACCTATAGTATCAGCATATGTAATAGGGACAGCAGTTATTGGAGGTTGCCCTGCACCAGGGAGCGTCTCCATGGACTAGGAGGACATGTGTCCCCTGCCACAGTGCTGACCTGAGCAGCTTGATGCTGCTGAGATTGGAGCAGCAGTGCTGGAGTTAACCGTCCCGAGGGCATCAGCTGTTGTGCCCATCAGACAAGCAAAGGGGGTGATGCTACTTTTTGCATTGAGGGAAATCCCATGAAAGTAAATGGAAATGAATCCTGAGAAGTGCAGGCTGCCAGGGTGATGTGTATCATTCTTGTTTATGCTGGAGCCTCATGAAAGAAGACAGTGTTGTTGCTGGAAAACATGCCCTTTGCCTCCTGTCATTTTCAGTTCTCTGGGTTGTCCTATCCTTTACTCTTGTTTCCTTCCCATGGAAACTTTCACCCTTGCCTTCATTCCACTTCTTTAAAAATACACAAAATCAGAGGATGTGATCAGGTTATTCTGTTTTCAGCTCTGCACCTACATGGGAGGAGAGAGCATCAGTATGTCTGTAAGACTTCTACTTCTTTCTAATTGATATTGGCTAATAGATCCCAAAATTATAGGGGAGATGAGTGAGTGTGACAAGCTTGAGAGACAGACAGGGGAATGGACAGGCATACTGCTCTCATAAATTTAATCTCTTTAGAAAATGAGGTTTACAGTATCAGCTGCTGCCAGAACCTGCCCTCTCATAGGTGAGAATCAAAGCTGAGATGGTTTAAAAAAATCTTCAGTATAAATGCAGTCTTTGAAAGAGTTTTTTCCTGGAGGAAGACTTTTGTCTTGCCTGATGTACATGAATATCAGCAGGAACATGGCCCTCCTGAAGCCATAAAACTGACATACTTTGGGGGTCCTTTGCCTGTAAGAATTGTGGGGTTCTGATCTAAAAAGAAAAGGCTTGCATAAAACTGCAGGAAGAGGAGAGAGTAAACATAATGCACATTTAGAACAAAGGACAGCACTGATCTGTTGTTCTTTTCGTAACTGTTTTTTTTTCCTTGTTATTCTTGTGTTTAGTTCTTCCTATACTCTAAAGAGAAGTGGAAGAAATTTACTGATTTTTCCCTTATCTTAGTGTTCACCCTGATGCCTCCCCACCAAGGCAAACTCCAGGGCATTTGAAGAAATTTTGCATTTGAAATTAAAGAGCATTTTCTGTGTAAAAAGTGAATGGGAGATACAGATGTTTGAAAGCTATTTCTGTCTTGCCCTAATTTAGAACTGCCAGCTTCAGCTTCCCCAGGCTCTGAAGCAAACTGCAGTCCTCAGCGAGCATGCCCCCCTCTGTATCTTCACCTTGTTCAGGCTTCCATTTATCTTGAGGGAACTTGTGACTCTCCTAGGTTGCATTATGCAAAAATCTTTTTTTTTTGTTTGTTTTCATAGGAAAGCAGGGTGTATTATGTCATAGTCTTTCTACTTCACAGAACTAACAACTGGCTTTGCTGGATTTGCGTTATTCCTTTTTTTCTGTTTTGGAGGTAATTTAGGAATGAGATAACCACTTACTATCCTTTCACCTTCTAACAGCTTTACTCTTTGTAAAGAAGCAGTATAATGTTGGACAACAGTTTATAGTTCTTTTGTTGCTTTTATACACATGCTTTCTATCAAACATATAAGTGCATGCATAGTTCTTTCAACACACTGAAAGGAGCTATAGAAATTCCTAGGACATAGTGTGTTTTAAAAGATTGTTTAAACATCAAAATTTTATACATTTGCAAAAGGCATGTTTTTGGAAGGCAACACTGGCAAGCCTACAGAATTAATAGCTCTGGGGTTGGCGACATCCCTGGACAAGGAATGAAAGAAGCCATGATCCAGCCAGCTCCAGGAGAAAATTTGATGGAGAGCACAGTCATTGGACCAATTTGTTTCAAGATGGAGTTTGAACTAATGCCACCTAATGGAGAGTGGGAATCACTGCAGCAGAAGAATGAAGTCTGGGGTCAGTTCAGGGGAGCTGGGTGGTGGTTCCCCCCGGGCCCTCTTTAGAAGGTATGGTGAAAGCAAAAGGTGAAAGTTGGAAAAAAAAAAAAGTGGAGAACAAAAGCTTTCCCTATGACAAGGAGTATTTTGATTAATTGGTGATTTTTCTGTACAGGCTGCCAGACTGTATAAAAGAGGGAACAGGAATGACCATCAAATCAAAGAGGGGATGGGGATTTGAAAACTTCATTGTTATTGTAGCTAGAGGAGAAAATGGCACAACATGAATCCGTTCTAGGGGCAATGATTGTAAATGGGAATGGGAATGGCACAAAGGTAACCCTTTCCAGTCCTAACAAGGTACACTTGTGTGGTCCTAACGTCCTTTGGTTCTTTATTTTGTGTAATTTGCTGTTTCTTTGCTAGAATGACTGCATGCTTGTACCCTGGAGCAGTGAATTAGCAAATACATTTTCACCTTAGGAGAACAGGAGTTTCCATTGTAATTACATTAATGCTAATCAATAAATGTATTTGAACTGTTCTATAGCATCATGAAAATAATGTTACCGTGACTAAAGCAATACTTTCTGTATCAGCATATTCCAATAACTTAGAGTCCTCCAAAAAGTGATTTGTTTTTTCTAAGAGGAACTGTATTTTTTCTCAGTAGAAAAAAGTCAAGGGACAAGCATTTCAAACCCTGTGCCTGGCTTAGATATATGTAAACACAACTGGAGCTGCAAATAAACCTTGAAGTCTCCACACAAACATACTCTAGCACAGGTAAAGCGGGATGTATGTATAAATGGGAGTTTCCTCTCATACACTTACTAGCTGGAGCAGAAAACAGCATGAAAGTGTTGCTTTAATTATTTTAGAAAGTGAAGCAGGATGGTGATATTTGCCTGGGCCGCTTCACACTGTTAGCCATTTCCCACCCTCCCGGGAAAGCACTGAGAAGGCTTTGCTGGTATGTAGGTACAGCTTACTGGGCTGTATCCAGCTAGAAGAAAGCTGGGACAGGAATTCAGGAGTGAATTATAGCAAGGGTCAAACATATCCTTATGGAAAAACATCCTAGGGAGTGTTAGAGAACTGCTGACTTGTTAGAGAGCTGCTAAATCTTAAAGGCAAAGTCAGAGTAGAGCTGGAGCAGGACTGCAAATAAATGTGGGCCAAGGCGAAAGCCAAGTCTCTCAAGGTAGGTGATTCTCTAACTTTCACAGTAAATTTTTTGTAGACCATTTGAATTTGTTAACAGAATTTGTTAAAAACTGATTGAAAGGTTTTGTGACATCTATACCTATATATCTATATATCTCCAAATATCCACTGGCACCTTATCAGAACACTCAGAAAACCCAAGATTATGCAACTTTTAGCAAATGATAATTTTGAGAGATACTTATGGGGTAAAATATACTCAGGCCAAGTTTAAAATGTAATTCACTTTTTTTTTTTTTTTAAATATATAGTACAGGTAAGAAGACGGGATGGGTGATGGTTTTATAGTTAGGGCTGAATTAGGTTTTCTATCTAACACAAAAAGTGTTTGTGTACTTCTGTTTTAATTATCTGTGCCAGAGGAATTAGCTATTTTTCCTCGTTTGTATTTTTCAATACTTTCTGGTACTCAATAATCTAAAAATGCTCCTTTTTTAGGACCCTATTGTCCTTCTGTTAATGTGCTATTTGGAAGTTACCCACCATGTATGTATAGTCACTGATCTCATCTTAAATTTATTATCAGCATTCTGAGTCGAAGGAATAGGGTTTGAACAACTGGAGAAGACTGGAAGTGGTATGCTGAAAGGATCACAATGCATTCGTGTATCTCAGCAACATGAGGGTAAAATAATTTTCCAGATGTGCAGGTTATAAAATGCTAGGAGGTGCTAATGTGTTGTCTAAATGAAATATATTCTCTCTGAAGGTTTATATCCAAAACCAAACCTGAAGAAACTGATGTTGGTATTGCACTTAGATATCTACAGGAAAAGAAGCTAATGCCTTTATAGAGCCATTGCAGCATGTCATTGCTCAGGGCAACCCGAAAGTAAACAGCAATACTGGAGATTTTTGATCAGCTTTCTTTTTCTATTCTTCTAAGATTTTATTAGTCCAACATTAAACCTCAATGAACCAAACTACTTTGCTGCATTCACTATGCAGTGCAAACACTTAGGGCAGTACTGTACCTTGATTCAAAATAGTTCTCTGCTAAAATTGAACGGATAGTTGTCACTGCCTTTACACTGCTTTAGCTGATTTTATTTATTTATTCATTTATATAAGTTTCTCAGTTTCTTACAATAGTGGAAAGTATTGTTTGTGGGAGCTTTCCCTGATCTGTTTCTTAGAGAACAATTATTGTTCTCTAAGAACAATACTGTTCTCTAAGAACAATTCTTCTTATGTTGAGTGAGAAGGATGAAAATAATGTACCACAGAGCATAGACAATCAGAAACAAAACCAAAGACCAAGTTTTGGAAACGCTGTTGTCTATGTTGCTCACTACTCAAGATCAGCCAACATGAAGGAGTGCTGGTGAGCTCTGCTTCATTTGTCTACGCCCTTCAGCCATCTTCCCTTTTGCATTCAACAGATCGTCATTGCTGTCTTCTACATCTTCCGTATAGGTTACCTAAAAGGTTTGGAAGAAGGAAGTGTTTCACTTTAAGAAATGCCTACTCTTTTAGAATGTGTTTTTGTGAAACTAGTGACAAAGTATTCTCTGATTTTATTGACTGCAGGGTCAGTTCCTAAGATAATATTGACTGACATAAGAACTTTGAACATACAAACCCTGGATTGTAATGTAACACGAGACAGCTATCCCTATGATATCCTTCTATGCATTCAGTCATACATTATTCTTCAAACATCCATATTTTCAAGCAACAACAACAACAAAAAAGAATATACTTTATTAAATACTCAGGGAGGGAATTTTTACATTGAATTACTGTGCACACTAGGTTTTACTGTCATTTTGTGGCCAAAAGACCATTGGCTTTGATATCGTGGTACACTACCAAAGCTTTACTGCAAATTTTGAGAGAAAGACAAAATGCTAGTATTCAGTATGAAAACTTACAGCCTTTTCTCTGAAAATGGTGAGGCACTATAACAAGCCATTAATTCAAAAAATAGGAAATACAAATACAAAAAAATCTTAGATGCAGTAAGGCTTCTTGGGTGGAAATGTCATTGTTGCCTGGTTTTGTTTTCTTTTGTTTTCTTTCAAGTGGAAATGTGTACACAGGTTATTTTATGTTAATACTGACTAGTAATGATTAAAGCACATATTTGAAAACAATTTTACTTTAAGCGTGAAAAAATAAAATCATGTGTAAAAAATACCGACTCAAGCCACTTCAGCACACTTATTTTCCTTCATGGACTGTATTCCGGCCTGCTTAAACAAACTCTTAAACTGAATGCCTGAAGCAAGAAAAAACGAACCCTCACTGGCTGGAAGAAAACAGAAGTGCAAGAGTTGGCTGTGCTATACGTTTTACAGGGTGTCAGAGCTTCCTGTTGTTCCACATTTACTCAGACTGCAAAAATGTGAGAACTGTCAAAGACAAGACAACCACCCACTCTCTGCTCTAAGTAATGATTATAAAATGTTGTAAGTATGCCTCTGCATTTACATACATACTTTCTTTTATTTTTTTTGGTGCTGAAATTGAGCATACAACATTGTCAAGGGAATATTTTTATTTCAGTATGCCTAAACTATTCAGCACTGTGTTCAAGTTCTTTGGGAAGCATAGTCATTATACTGCAGAGAGGATTTCAGCTTGAAATACCTGGAGAGCGTCAGAGAGAGACACGCACACATTTTGCTATAAGCAAACACTTCTGTTGCTTTGAGGACAAAAACTGTCTTGTTTATATTGCTGCGAGTGAACCATTTTAGAGGTACTGTGGTGGATTTACAAGATGAGTTGACAGTACTATTGTTAATCTTACTCATCAGTGTAAGTGTACAGGGATTTCCCCTTGGGAACCAAGCCCAACTGGCCCTTGAATCAGAAGGCATTCTCACTCGATGATTTCTTTGTAGACCTGGTCCTGCTTCCACTTCTGCAACACACCATATCAGCTAAAGGCACTGCAGGCATGAGCTCTAAAGAGAAATCTTGAAAATAGTTTGTAACTAGAGGGAACAGTGGATTGCTGCTCTTAGTATTTTGTCTCCATTGATTCATCTCTCATCACTATGGCTACACACTGGAAATGTCCTCTTTTAATTAGAGAATTCAATATTGTTCAAGCACACTTCAAAGGTTAATTATGTGTAAGTGCTTTCTTGAACCACCCTCTGGAGACAAGTCTCCTTCCATGAATACAGAAAGGCAACCAACTCAGCCTGGGTACCTGCATAGATGGCTAGAGCTGGCTGCTCTGAGATTCTCCTCAGTGGATAAAGCTGTAAAAGAAGGGTGGACAGTTTCTCATTTTCAGATCCCATATGTCAAACTCTATCAGCCAGTGCCTTCCTCTCTAGATCTGTCTTATGGCAGATGAACCTCATTCAAACAGGCACTACACTCTCTCGGGCAAATTCTGCTGCTCATTATGAGGTAGCTCTGAAGGTTGTAGCAGACTTCTTCAGGGGGTGTCTTCTGCTTACAAGTTTGTCTGACACTCCCATTTACTTTCTTACCACTAAATGTTAACCCTTAATATTTAGGAGAAAAGCATTTGTGGATGTATTCCCTGCCTGCTCAGAAACTTTTCCTACATTTTCCTACATTTTTCCTGTTTTATTTGGTCACAGGGTGATGATGTAAAAGGGGTGGGAGGATTTCTCTGGTGTGGGTTTTTTTGTGTTGATGGGAGGTCTGTTTTCCAGTCCTGCTCTCTCCACACTTCATGTCTTCATCTTCATCTTTGTGAAGTTTTTATGGTTCTTCCCAGGGAAGGTTACTCCTTAGGGTGACTAGTAGCATCTCAAAGGGGTTTTGTTTTCAATCTGAAATAACCTGACTTAGGAACAGCAATTATGGGCAGACTGCATAGGCAGTCTGACTTAGTAATTAGACATTAGTTCTCTGGTAGGCAAGAAATCAAACTGACTGGCAAACAAATGTGGAATAGTTGAGGTTATGACCTTTCCTCCTCCCAATTCCTCCATCCCTATCCAACCTGTACCACGACTATCAGATCATCGGGTGTGCTTTGGAGGCAGCTCACAGAGCAGCTCATGCTTGGTTGCATGAGCTTGTTGGTTGCATGTATGGCATGCACATCATGAATGAATAGTGGCTGGGATTTTCCGCTCTCACCATCACGAAGTCAAGAGCTATTGAGGGAAAGCTACACATGCAGCCTTGGCAAAAAGGCAAAGATTGGGCAAAACCCGAAGAGATTGATATCTACTGTGCTATTTTGACAACTTTATAAGAAAAAGAGAGTGGAATACCAGAATTATATAATATTAGTAACTATACATTAACCTCTTTCAGGTTTTAGTTAGAAGCACCTTTGCATGTGATATAGAATAGTACCAGATAGAGAGAACACAAACAGCATGAAATATTACATGCACTTTTATTAATGACATTGTTTCTTTATTTTGGTGTTGACCACAGTTTCAGGTCATCTTTATAAGTTTTTCTATTGGGTCCCAGATTTACCCTGCTTGTATATTGTCCAAACTGGAAGGATTTCTTGGCATTCTTCACTTCCTCTTCCTAAATGCTGCTAATTCTAGAAGCACTTCTACAATACAACAAGGTTGGGAAATCCTTACTGTACACCAGAAATTGGGTCTGGGATGATGAAAGAACCCTTCTTGTGATGGGTAAGAAAGACTGATGCCTTTTTAAATGGAAAAGAAACTAGATTTTGAAATACAATCACTCATGTATAAAGATTTTTTTTCACAACTATGCATGATACAGATGTATAACATAATGTTAACAAGTGCTTAGTTTGAGAAGTCTCTCAAATGAATAGAAAGTTTTTGGAGTAGTTTACATGAAATGGCAGGTCGCATACACCTTCTTCATTCTCTTACCTGACTGTCCTTTCACATATCAGATGTGCAGTGATTTGGTGTTAGTTCATTTGGATTCCTCATGACTTGGACCTATGTAGGCAAGAGTGGGATCTCCTTATGCTAAACTCACAAACATTTTGTTAAACTGCTCAGGAAAATATTTTGATGGGAGAAAATGCCTATAATACAGCACTCAGTATGGTCAGTTGGCAATGCTGTCATTTAAAACAGTGGGCTGAGCTTTGGCAACATGAATGTCTCATATCTTTTCCCAGGAAAGTAAAAATATTTCTTGATTTCAGAAGAATCTTGCCTATCAAGGAAGTATCGTCATTCCTGGAGGGTTTAGGACATTTTCAGATTTATGGTGTTAAGTCCCTTACACTTTGATTTAAAATACTGTTATAACAGACCGTATGAAGTTTTCAAATGATTCATTATTAGAGCAATACTACTTTTTGAGTAAAATGACCACCTGTTATTTCCATTCCTCCTTCATAAGAGTTATTAGGCTCTTCCTGGAATTTGGAAAACAGTGTTGATTCACTCCACTTTAAAAGCAACTTTAAAGCATGATGGAAAATGTTGCATGCCACATCTCTTTTCAGCAAAATAGCCACTGCTGCTTTTTAATATTTAGAAAGTGCAACACTAGTGAGAAACCTGCAGTGATAGTCTTTCTTCTCACATAGAGACATAATCAATGATCTTAAGAGGGAATAAGACTTAATGAAACCAAAGTCTGGGAAAAATATTATCTTACCATTTTGGTGTTTGTGTGTTTAGGATGATAGGAAAATTTTTCTGCTTTGAAACCCATAGCAGATGGAGCAATACCATTCTCCTTTTAAATTTACTTTCTCTCCTGTAAGAACTGAAGTGTGACAAAATAAATCAGTAAAGGGTTTTTTTAATTTGTAATTGTTCTACGTGCATTTAATGCTGAATCCCAAATTCCTGATTGCGTGCTGAGCTACATCTTTGCTCAAGAGCAGAACAGTTGTGTCAGTGTAAAAGGCTGCAAGCATTGCCTGGTATAAGATGTTTAGGACTTGGTGCACTGTTTTTAAGAGAGAAAAAGACACAGACACTTTTAGATGACAGACCATGGTAATATTTCTGGGGTAAAATCTTTGAGATGAAGTTTCTGGTGGCAGCTGGGTGACAGAAGATGTCCCAGCACAGCTGTTTATCCTTACAGTACCAGCAGCTCCATACCGCTTGTATCTGCCCACGGAAAGGCTCCTATAAAACCACTCCTTTTTTATAGCCAACAGAGATGGACCAGGTTAAGCTAATTGGCTTAAAGGGGTCACTTTGGCTAACTTGAGCCATTTTGTGAGAAACATATCAGGGAGCAATCCTATAAGAAGCTGAGTGGATAGGAGAGAAACTGGTGGAGTTTCCGTGTGGGGATGGGTGCAAGGAACCACATGGAACCCACAGATCAGAAGCTTAAAAGCCAAGCTGCTATGACACTAACAAACTATGTCATTCAGCAGGTCTTATTAGCCTGGGCACGGTGCCACGCAGCTGAGGGTACAATGTACAGCCAGCAGTGGCTCTGAGATCTCTGTAGGATACCCTGCTGTGTCGTGTAGACATCTACTTTGTGTTTTCTTGAGACCATTCATGCTACAGCTGTTTTTAAGAGGCCAAAAAACTTCAGACTTGACAAGATGCACAAAGTTAAAGTCCAAAATGAAATTATTAGGTCATCTAATGTGGGCTCCCATATATATCAGGATATTAAATTTCACCTTTTTTTTTTTTTTCTTTTTGGAGGCTGGAAGTGATCCAAAGCCTGCTGCAGCCTCTGGACTTACTCCAGAAAATTCAACGAGTTGTGATTCAGGCTTTGAATCAAGCCTTAACTTTGTACATTTTTGATTATTGAAAGGACTCTAATCCCCTTCTGCCTCCATGTGTGCTGATACAGAGACCTCATTTTAATGTTGGAATTTGTCACTCTGCAGGAAACATGCAACATTTTCACTGAATGCAGTCAACCAGTGTATTTTTCTAATAGATTTTGTGGATATGTTAGTGGAGCCATGTGGCACAGACTCAGGATGCAGTTGACATAAATTATTTCTAAAACTCAATGAGCTGTGAGCATAGAAACAGAAGTATTGTCCTTCAGCTTCAAAGTACAGATCTCTATCCTCTGAGTTACAGGTGATGTCCCCAGAGGTAAAGGGTGAGTCACATCCACAGAGGTGTACCAGCATTCCCATTCAAGTAAGTATTTCCAAAGCTTGTAAAGGGTGAGTCACATCCACAGAGGTGTACCAGCATTCCCATTCAAGTAAGTATTTCCAAAGCTTTGTGAAAAAAATATCTGGCTGATTGCTAGAGTAATGAAAAGCAGGCATATGCCTTACACCACTCACAAAAATAGCAAGCGGAATGCAGATAGTTTGCTTCAAGACAAAATATTTTTGTTTCCGGAAGCAGAAAAGAAGAGGGGATGGAGACATGACAAGAAAACTCACAAAGCAAGGGTGGCATTTGCCCTGTGAGCTTGAGCAAGCAGAAGGAAATATTTCCCTCCACCTTGGTAAAATCTTCATTCTGTGTCTTTGAGCAACTAAGAGGTAACAAGTATACACAAATGAGAAGAGGCTGGCACAGCACCGGGCCCTATATACAACTATTTGAAGAAACTTAGATGTGAGTGCTGAAGAGAGAGAAACCCCTGAGACCAAGCAATGATGGCAGCTGAGCGCAGAATTACTTAGGCAATACCCACAAACTTAATTCCCTTTATCATTTCAAAAAGAAAATAGAACAGAGTGTTGAAAGAAGAGTGCAAGGGTTAATCGTTTTACAGATATAAATAACATGAGGTCCAGATCACTCTGCAAATACAGCTTCCAGCTCTGCCTGATTTAATAGTGTTCTTTTATTCGTGGTAGTGTAATAAGATGATCCAGCACACCGTCAAGGTATTTTTGTGATATGCTGTCATGCCCAGCCAACTTCTGAAGAGCTGTGTGGTGAGAAGGGAGCCCTCACAAACTGATGCACTAACAACGTGCTGAGCTGCTCTCAGAGGAGCGTGCCAGGTCTCAGTGAAGTTAACAGGTTGCAGCTTTGGTTCCATTCCCAGTCTTTTTTCTACCTCCTATCTCAGCATTTTAATGCAATACTTGGGAGTAACCATAGCTAGCAGCTAGTTACTGCAAGCTTCAGAAAAGTGTAATCTTTCTGGTGGCCTGCCCAGTAACCTGCTCAGGAAATCCTGAGCAACAACTGAGCTTCTAACAAGCCAAGTAATGAGCTATCAGTGCCATTTCCTTTTATTTAGAACCTTTAAAAATTGTAATAAAGAGATTTGTTCCTTTCTGCACTCCATTAGTTTGTAGTGTGTCATAATTCAGCATTAATTCTCAGCATGGACAAACCTCTGCCTCTTCTATGTACCTAAAAGCCCTGGAAAATCAGACTGCAGATACTGCAGCCCCCAGCAAGGGATGAATTGGTGTGTGTATAGAAGAGGCTACTGGTGAAGGAGATACCTCCTCCCCATAATAGGAACCACTGCTTCATAGCTTGGTTCCCCAAGCTGGGGATGGGATAGAACAGTTTCGATGCCCACTTGCCTTTGCTGTCCCATCCTTCTGGCAAAAAAAATGCTCTTCAGGATTATACTCTGAGACTAGAGCCATAGGAGGTCTTTCACCCCTCAGACTGCTGCAGTGCTCTTGGCGACCAGCCCACCATTTTAGAGGACTGTCTCTAAACTCATCGCTCTGGTGCTTGGAGACATTTTGTTATCATCGTAAACATGTTCATGATCAATATTTATGTCTTTACTGATACATTATTTACCATTACCTTTTAGCATATTTGTTCTTTTGCTTTTTCTTAAATGACTCTTCTCCCTTCTGGTATTTACTGATGATACATTCTGAAGACACTTACTCTTTTTCAGTTTTCAGTTTGACAGACTGACATAGCCAGGCTCCCTATGTGTCCTCTCATCCTCCCACTTTCAAGGTAGTCCTTCTCCTGAACCTAGGATTTCCATTTCCTGAATATGCTCGGATACAGCTAAACATGGTAATACCTAGTGCCTTGTAGAATGGCATTTATTCTTTGATCTCTTTGATGTCAATTCATACCTGATCCTTTCTGTTACCTCTTTTCTTTTTTTTTTTTAATGTGTTTTATTTTGATCATTACATGTCGGGAGCTCATAATTATCTGTCTACAAGTCTTTCTTATATTCACAGCAAAAACTGTTCATAACCTGTTGGCACACGAACTTGCACTTTCTCACACCAGGTTTCATCTCACTTCTCTCACTCTGGTCCTTAACTTCTTTCTTGCCTGCTGTCCTCTTGCTTACCAAGGATGACTCCCGACTTGATTCCAATAGTCTTTATTGGCAGAATCTTCCTCACTGTGCTGCTCTGGAGAGGCTTTTGGAGAGCAGCTGCAGCCTTTGCTAGGGATAAGGACTGTCACTTGCTCTGTCACACTCATGTGACTGCAGACTCTGGGCCTTACATGTCTGTCT
>VXAY01003830.1:176899-189637 GCA_013399855.1 Oxyruncus cristatus | reverse complement strand
ATCTATCTATCTATCTATCTATCTATCTATCTATCTATCTATCTATCTATCTATCTATCTATCTATCTATCTATCTATCTCCATTTATAGGTATGTATGTGTATAAAAGGCATCATGGCAGAGTCCTGATCTTGACTGATTACTTTCTGCAAAAAAAAAAAAAATCAAGTAAATGACTGTTGAAAACAAACCCAAGTGTGGAGGGGAAATGTAGATGAATTAAGAAAACTGCCAGGTAGAAGTATGCTTGCATATATAAGTATGATAAAAAAGTATGATTAAAAAGTACATCTGTATGTAGTTTATTCATATAGTTCCCTATGTCTTATTTTTTCCATTCATTTATTTTAGACAGTAATCAATCTGGTTTTGTCAGTTCCTGGATTAATTAGAGGATTAAATAATAGATTATAGAAATCATTTTCTAGAAGAGGTGACTTTTAAAGTTATCTACATTGCTCCAGAAATGGTGCAATGTCATTCTCTTCTGAAAATAACAAATCTGTGCTAAGAGATGAAAACAGAGGAGAAGCATTGCACAACTTTGCTGGTTTATGGGAATCTGTCAGGTCATGTTAATAAAACAGCATTCCTGAAATCAAAGTTTAAGGTGACACTGCCAACTTGAAATTATGCCCGTGTCTGCAAATTAGGTAACTATCAAAGTGGCAAGCAATATACAATATGCTAAACAAACTTGGCATCTCTTTTTCTCTTATGAGGGAGCTTTTTTTTTTTTTTTCTTTTTTTAAATAAAAAGACCCTTGTGAAAATATGAAAGTCAAAGATTAGGAAAACAAACTACTAAGAACAAATAATGTGACAAAAATATTTCAAAGGCATTTCAAAAGAAATACTAGAGATAGCATTTCAAAACTGTGCTAGTGAGACTTGATTTTTTTTTTAGTTTTTCTCCAATAAGAATCATAACAACCTGATAGTGATCAAAGTTTGTAATGAAGCTAATTTAATAGCATGATATAGCTTTTTGATCTGTGTCACCACATCCTTTAGAAAAACGAGTGACCTTTGCACTTCAAAATCCTTATGAGTATAGGGAAAAAAAATCTTTCTAAAATGCTGTTCTCCTCTCAAAGCAGTTGTCAAATAAAGTTAGCCTATTGTCACAAAATTAGCCTATTGTGTGCAGTCACATTCTTCTAGATTTTTCTTGCATGAATGTTGTCTGCATTACTGAAAATGCAGCATATCTCATTTTCTTGAGGCAGCACACAAAATATTTATCAATATTTTCATAAAATTATGCATTTTTTTCAAACTTTCCTGTCTTTTGATGTAGCATAGGAACACTTAGGATTGCAGTCACACTGCCTGTTCAACCTGTAGCAGCCACATCAATTATAACAAGATGATGCTGGAGGCAGAAGGAGCTTGCAAGGAACTGTGCATATTTCTTTGATCCTGTCCCTGTTTTTCATCACTTCGTGTCCTCAGAATTATTTAGAGAAGTCTTGCATCCCCAGACTGACCAAATCCATCACAATTTTCTTCCCTCTCAGGTATCTTCTGACTCAGTCCAGAACTGCAGCAAGCATCCACTCTGCTTGTGTCACCAGCACAGTTCAGAATCTCAGCACTGGTTTTGCCACAAAGGGGCAAACAACCTGTCTTTCTCTTGTCCCAGTTTTTATCTGTTCCCAGTTTGGCAAAGGGGAGTGTGCTACAATCTGAAGACACACAGATGGAGGAAGAGTCTCGGTATGTGACAGTTGCAATAGCTTGAAAATGAGCCAGCACAACTTCATCATTGCACAAAGGAGTAAACAAGCCCAACCAGAGTATGAAGCTGAGATAACCCAAGTGTTCTGTGTCAGCTTTCAAGCTGGGGAGGGTCACCATGCAGCAGAGATCTTTCCCATTCTCCTCTTATTTTTTTCTATATGCTTAAGGGGGAAAAAAAAAAAAAGAAAAGAAAAAATAAAACTCATAAAGAAATGTGGAAGATGAGAACTTGACGGTGTTTTGAATAGTTTTTTTTCTAGGCTACACTTTGAGTCTTCTTAATTTTGTCAAAAAAGAAGAGATTTCTCGGAGAAAAATTAAAAACTTCCACAAGAGTCTGTTAAAATTTTCCAGAAAATGTAGTGATCTCTTTTGCCTTTTTGAAGCTTTTTGCTTTGTATTAACAACTGCCAGAAGCCCATTTGGATCAGTGATTTGCCGTAGAGGGATTTTGGATGGAAGATGTCCTACATTCAATGTTTTGAGTTTCTTCCTTAGTGATGCTGAAACAGAACCTCTGACATGAGGAGGTATACATATGGGTATAGCTTGTTGAAGTTTATTAATCACTTCATAGTGAGTTTTAGGAACACTGATCTTATCCCAGGCTTCAGGTAGTATGACCAAATGTTTATGGAGTCTCTTATTAATTCTTAGGTAGTTGCTACAAAGATAATTTTTTTTAATGTTTGGGAAAGAGCAATGGTTGACAAAATATTCTGCTGTGTCTAAATTATTTTTCGAGGTCAAAAGCTACTATACCACCGCTGAGTAATGTTGCTCGCTACTTAAATCCCTCAGCAACCTCAGAAAATATTCAGCGAAATATTTAGTATGCTACAGCTTTTTTTGTGTGTGTGTGTTTCTTTTTTTTAATTAACTTACACCAGTGTAAGGAGATAGGGGAAACCATGAAAAAAACCACTTCAGCATGTTTAACTATTTGTTCTGCTGCACCAGTACTGTGCTTCTGGGATGCCACTGTTGGTAGAATTGGTGAGAGGAGGGGGAAGCTGAAGGGTGGTGTTTTAGCAGCCTATAGCAGGCATAGGCGTCTCAACAAATATAAGATTTTTATTGACTCAGTTGTCCTTCAGGATCAGGACCTCTAAATTTTAGTAGCTGTCTGGTGATTGCAGAAGCCTCTTTATCCGCATTCTTCCTCTACATGATAGCAGCAAATCCAGTGACTCCATCAGATGCAGTGCACAACCTCTTTGAAAAGTGTCAGATGTTGCTAGCACAATGCACTTCTCACTCAGAAAACATCAGCTCAGTTGCTCTGTAGGGAGTGAGGGACCTGCTTGGTAACATCTGCCAGTTCAGAATCCAGGGCCAGAGAATTTCCGCACATTTTTGGAAGTATGTGTGCAAGACAAGTAGGATGCTTGATGCCTCTGCACAGGAAGTAGAATAATGGAAGATGCTACAGAGAGGAAGAAAAGAAGCAAAATCTGAAAGTAGTCCCTACAGGGCCATGGAAGGATTTCATGAAGCTCTGAATCTACATTATGAAATCTAATCCCCTCAGGACCATGGGCTGGTGTTTTAGTCTGGCTTCAGGTAGGAAAGGATCTTGTGGCCCCATCATTCCATGCATTGCCATCAAGGGGCCTCTGGACAGCCTGTGCAGAGTGTGTAGCTCTGCACACGCTGGAATCTCATTGTGTTTCTTCCAGAGCTGCCTCTAAAACTCTAGGGACAGGAGTCAATTTTGGGAGTCATGCAAGAGCACTTGAAACGCCAATGTAGAGCCTGCTGCTCTGCTGTGAGAGGTTGAGGAATCTAAGTGAATGGTCAATTTCTTGAGATTTAGGAAACAGTCTGGTATTTAGGCTAGAGTAAAAACAAATGTTGCCTGCAAGAGCAGATGAGGATGCTATGTCTCACTTCCTGGAATTTAGAGCTGGCAGAGGCAGAATCTTTTTAATTCATATCATATCAAGGTCTTCTGCACATTCCTTCTGAATGGGAGATGCTGGAAGTGGAAAGTTGGCTCTGGTTTTCATATGTTTCCAAAACAAAATCCTTTTGGAGATATTCTTAACAAAAACTCTAGAAACTTTTCTTAGAACCCCACCTTTAGGATACTGATTTTTCTGAGAGACATCTAACAGACCTGTACCCTGTAGGTACAGCTTGTTAAATATAATGTTGTCCTTACAGATTTTCTGATTCACCATTTTGGTTTTCCAAAAGTGAAAAATATCATGGATGAACACTATGACTTCAAAGAGAACAGGCTCATCCTCTCGGTCCCATTCTTTGCTCGCTTACAGCGATTTCAATAGTTATCCCTGATTTACACCAGTGAAGTCACTGTAACTGTGAAGTGACCTGTACAACTAGCACTAAATGCAAGCTGATCCATTTAATGTACTTTGTCAAACTCAGTCTTCTGGACTGTAACTCCGAAGGGAGAGTTACATGTGTTGGTACACATGGGCCTAAAGTTTTCCAAGCTAATATGAACAGAAATTATAGGCAATCTAAACTTTCCCCTTTGTAACCTTGTAGCTGCTTTAGTGAATGCTAAGTGAATAATTAATTTAAATCCCAGCAAGAGGACACAAGCCTCTGCCTATGCTTTCTCCACAGGCTTAGCCGTCCTGTCTACCCTAGGTTTTCTCGGCCCCAAACTCATGTGGACCTAATCACTGTGTTGGCTCTAATCATCAGCAAAACCACTCCCCATCTGAATGGGGGATTTAAAGGCTGGCATCAATGCATTTCAATATGCCTGGACAGCTGTCACCACCACGTTAAAGACTAGGAATTGCTCTGCCTGTAACCCTCTGCACGTGGCATTTCTTGGGCTGTGGTCCTGTTCTGCTTCTAGGTCTCAGTATAATCCCTGGACTCAGTAGACCACAGATTGTGTCCAGATCTTTCCCAACAGAAAGCCTGTCATCCAGCATGTTACTCTCCTGCACCTCTGGCTACATCTGCAGGCTCATTGTGTGGTGGGACAGATGCTTGGGTCTCCCAAGCAAATGGTAGAGACACAAGTCCACATGGGTTAGTCATTGCATTGCCATACCAATGTACATTCTAGCTGACAGGATGACATCATATTTCTCAGCACTGACTTCTCACCAAAGAAAGCCACAGTGTTGAGATATTTTGGATTCACCACCTGCTCTCAGAATTATAGGTATTTTTTGATCCAAACAGGTTCAAACCTGCCACTCCTGGCACATTTTAACCTCTGTAGAGATTTGAAAGCTTTTCTTGCTGAAAGACACCTCATCACAGACTACTCTGGTTTTGACTTTTGTGGTGTCTCCTTTCTGTTGTGGCTTCTGTAGATGCTGTAGGAGTTGCAGAGCTGGCAAGGCTATGGAGCTGGGCGGGGGAAGCCTGTGGTGCCTGTGCTTACAGCCAACGCTTGTTTTATTTTTGCTTCTGGGTGGGAAGCCAGCAGTTGGTTTTAATCCCAATTTGAATGTGTCTCTCTCAGAGTCTGGCTCTCTTCTTGTCTAACACTGTGACTCTGAGATATTCTGGGACACTTTTACTAACCATGGCAGAAATGCATTCCTGGAGACTGGAGCTGGGGTGTTTTTTAGTGCAGGGCCACATGTTTGAATGATTCCAGCTGGGAAAGCCACTCTCTCCGGTGGTCTAGTGGAGCTGAGGTTTATTGACCTTCATAAAACTGTGCCACCCACTGCAGTATGACCGCCTCCCCCGTCACACACATCCCTCTTCACACTGCATACCCCATGACCTGGGACTTCACCCTTGCTTCTCATGGGTTTCGGCAGGCAGAGCAGTTTAGAGGAAACGATGGCAGCAAGGAGAAAGGAGGAAACAAAGCTACCCAAGAATGACAGCAGGTTTCACTCAGGCTCCAGTGGACTCTTTGAGAGATCCAACATGGTTTTTTGAGAGTTAATTTGTTACACCCTTAATTCCAAATAATCCCCATTGCTGAAATGGGATGCAAACATCCTCCACTGTGATCTGCTTCTCTCCTACTCTCCAATGTAATTGAGAAGTCATACTTACACAAGGTGACAGCCTTATCCTAGCTCCTCTTGTCCACTTTATTTTCATTCAGATGCTAATGATGGTTTAAACCAATGTTTGTGATTCACAGGCCTAAAGCAAAGCTAGGCAGAAGGTCTGTAGACAGTACTGAAGCCTGCTATTTTTAACTCTCCTTCTTTCCTAAGTCAATATTGGGATAGGCAGCAATGAAAAAGGCCAACATACGGAGAAGGAATTTGAAGCTCGGTGAGCTTCAGAAGCTGTCAGAACAAGCAGCCCTACAGGGCAAAGGGCAGTAGAGAGGCACTGGCAGGTGCTAAGTGGGCTGCAGGACCATTTGTCTCTCAGAAAAAAAAAAAAGCACTAGATTCCTCAGATATTTACAATGGCTTCTGTCCACTCGAACTGTCTAACTACCTATATATTTTAACCTCCCCTAAGCAGAGCTGCCTGCCTCCGACATCCCTGTTAACAGCAGAGGCTACAGTTATACTTCCGAGCACTGTTTTGATCAGCCCCCAGCTCTACAGTTGCTGATGTTTCTGGAGTAAAGCATTTCCTCAAGCCCTTCATCTTGTCAAGTTGACTAAATCCTACAATGTTTTGGAAAAGGATAATCGGAGTAGTCTTCACAGATTGATTCAGACCACCAGAGACTCTTCTTGCAGCTTGCGTAGCAAGAGATTCCCAATGAAGTTCCATAGAAGCAGAGATTTCAATAATACCTTCTTCTTATAGTAGTATAAAGCACATTGGGAGAAAAATAAAAATAGAAAAACTAAGTTTGGTGATGGACAGGAATTGCAAGAATTTATTTGGATTTACTTTGGCTTCACAAATGTTTTCTTCCATCACAAAAAGACAGAGAAAAGAAATTATGCACTTTCTTGACAATAAGGAGAGCACACTTCTATTCCCTTTGACCATGAAATAAAAAATAGGAATGAAGTGAGCTGTGCTTTTTCTTTCTTTGTGGTGTCCTTGACTGATCAAAAAAAGAGCATTGTTCTGAATTGGGCATTTTTTCACACCCTTACTGATATTCCTTCACACTTAACCTGTTAATGTGAGACAAAGGAAGCAAAACATCGATAGATAGGAATAGGGGCCAGGAAGGTGAGAAGTTACTCCACAATTCCCTTTCTTTGGAAAAACCCTCAAATATGTAAAATCAGAATCGGCCCCATCTTCCTGGCTCTTGCAGTACAGGTTCTTTCAGAGCTGCAGTCTGGGCTCTCATCTCACATTTACTACCGGCATCCCTCTAAGGCACCCATGCAGGGTGGAGGAAGGATGGCAGATAAACTCATTGCAGCAGGAGTTTGGACATGATGTGTGTCTGACTGCTCCCTAATTTTACAAACCTACTCAATAAAGAGATTAAAAGATGGCTCTGTGAGTCAGCTTCACCAGGATGTCTTTTTCACTGATTCAGCAAGGATCCTCTTCCAAAAAAGAAGGCTGACAAGGCTTGATATTCCTGTATTTTGAAAAAATAAACAAGATTTGACTTTTCTTACATGCCAACCCCATTTAAAAATAGCAAAAATGCACATTCTTCATATATCACAAGGAATCAAAGGTAAATGATTCTTTCCCCTTCCCTCCTCCTTTTTCTACATACCCTAAAGAAATATCTGATTAACCCATGGTGAAAATCTGGGACCACTCAGGAGAACGACAGACATCCTTGTGATATCATTGGGGCTGAAAGCCAGACCTGGCAAAAATTGGCCAGCATCTTCTCACCAATTGCAATCAAATAATGTGAAATATTTGCTGTTAGGGGCATGGGTCTAACAAATAAAGTGATATTAGACACAGAAACTGTGAAATGACATCTTGTTGCCTTATAGAAAAACATGCAGTAACATACAGTTTTTCAGTGTTCATTTAGGAACTCCTTTCAGAGTTTACTTCCCGGGGATAAAAAAGGAACCACCTTCTGACAATTGCTCCTTGGTATTTTTGAGCTTAGCAGAGCAAGGTTTGCACCATGTAAAAAACCCATGTTGACAAATAAGGTATAAACTCAGATTGATTTCAATGCCTATTTTGTGGCTATGACAGGGAAATTCCTGACTTCACCAGCAAGTGGAAGCTTGCTACTGCCACAGCAGCAATTGTATCATTTTAATGGAGTTTGATTGTTCTTTGGACAATGTCCTGCAAAATTATAAGTTTCTTTATATGATGTATTTTTAACACAGTTGGTTGTCAAGGGTTAACTTGGTTAGTGGAAGCAAAGTGAAAGTTTTAAAATACTGCTGCCATGGAGAACAAATGCACTCAGAAAGCCTATAGCATATGTTATTTAAAAGAGCACAAAGTCCTGGTTTTAATTATTTTTCTTCTCAGTACTTCTCTAACTTTACTGCCAAAGAAAAGACTTCCAGAGCCAAATTTTAATCTTAATTATACCAGATTCAATCTGGAATATTTCCCTTGAAGTTAGAGTTACACCAGGTTTACACAAAGCAGAATTTGCCCCAGTTTCCACATTAGTCTCTTTCTCAAAAGGTAATTTAAATTAAAAAACAGAATATCTGACTAGAAGAGCAAGCAGTCTAAGGACTAAAATGCTGCTGTATCCCCTGTTCTCAAGCCACATCATCGCTTAGCTGACTAAGCTAAGTCTGAACTGTAGCTTTACATCCATGGCTGCAGGGACCTATAGCTGCATTTTCCTCTCATCTCACTTTGTCATGTCTGTCTCTGCAACCACCTTGCTCCAGAGGAGTGTATATAACTGAGGGCTCTCAAAGATTGCCAACAACAGACAGGCAAGCAATCATGTAACTGAGGCAGAAGATGCTTTCTGCAGAATTAGATGAGGTACAGACTGAAACCAGCTGACCTCGGACAAAGGGAAAAGGCCAAATAGTATTTTGTAGAAGTAACAAAAAAAGAGAGGAACTGTTTCCTGCGACTTTTCAGTGTGTCGGTGTCTTCTGCCTCCGAAATGAAGAAAGAAAATAGAACAGGTGGGCTTCAGTCACTGGCACCCCTGGAATGGCTTTAGTTGTGATTGGTATCTGCTTAATTTCTTCCATCACTGATTAGGGCTATAGAACTTTGAGTACAGGAAACACACAGTGTTGCAAGAAAAATGTCAGTGAAATTCATGCCTCCTGCCAACATACCTCCAGCATAATCTTGGTAAATAAGAGTAAAATGAGTGAATAAATTCAGTGACTAAGAGGAATGAATAAATTAATTTCCAGGTCTGGAGCTTTTTGCTGACTGTGGGTACGGATGCTGACTCTTGTAACTCCCAGTGGTGGCTTAGGGGTTGGCCTGTTTTGCAAAGTGTTGGGCAAAACTCATGACCTCCACTGTCTCCACACAAAATACAATTCTGCAAGCTTTTAGGAAGCATTGATGGCTTTCCCTCTCCTTTACCCTTGGGATGGGGGAAACCCATGTTCTGAATCTCTCCATGCCACAGAAATAGAGGGATAGGGTTTTCTTGGGGAGGGGGGAGGGATTGGGGAGGGCGGTATTTGGACCATGAAAGATCTAGGGAGGAGCAGGATCCTTGTAGAAACCCAATTACAATTCAGAAATCTTGGCCATAGTTCCAGATACTCTACAGCAAATCATGCCAAAGGGATGTGTTAATCACTAAGCATCAAAAGAAAACCTATTTTGGCATGACACAGAAAAATTACATCCCATGTTCAGAGTATGAGCAATTCAGGGTGGTCAGTAAACAGACATGTTGTGTCTCTCCTGAATTTGGCACTTGGTGATGCTCATCCTATTTTATCTCTTTGCACATGGGAGGAATGTATGGTGGAGTGGTCAGCCCAGGGGACTGATATTGGCACCATCAGGGTTGGCCCATGCCCACCGTGTCAAGGATGACCATGACCATGATGCCCGGGGTGGCCTCCACACCAGGCAGCTCCACAGTGCAGAGCTCAGGGCTGGGTTCCCAAGCACAGTAGCCCAAGGGGGCAAAGCTGGTACTAATAGTAAACAGTTGCAGAACGAAAGCAGCCTTGCTGGCTGTGGTTTTGTATTGCTGTAGTACATTAATTGCTACAGCTTGAAAGAACAAAGGCAGAGATAATGGTCTTAAGAGTTATGAACCGAAATCGAACCTGGGCTGAATCAGCAGAGGATTCCTTTGGGATTTCTTTGATTTCAGAGAGAAAATTTTTCATTTGTGTCGCGGGAGGAATTTATCTCTCTGCTTTACTTGCAACGTGCCTCATATCCCCAGTTACTGAGCCCGGCTCGGGGCCGGGCTGGACCTGCGGGTCTGGACCTACAGGGCTGGAGTCCTTAGATGGCCGGGAGTGAGAGAGCGGCCTCCCTTCAACGTTCTCTCCAAAGCCGGTCCATCGCTCAGTGAACCGCAGAGGCAGCCGCGGCCCGTGGGGTGCGGTGCCCCTGCCGGGCCCGGCTGGGCTGGCTGCTCCCGCGGGCTCCGGTGCCCTCTAGTGTCGCGGGCGGCGGCACCGGCCCCCTCGGCCGGCGGCGAACGCACCCCGCAGACTCCCGCAGCCTCGACTCTGCCTCGGCTCTGCCTCCCCGACCGTCGGAGCAGCGACGGGGCTTGGGGCTCCCCACCCGGGGGCTGGACGGGCCGGAGCGGAGAGGAGCGCGGAGCCAGGAGCCGGCGAAGGGCTAAGCGGGGTAACGCCTTGCTTTACCTCACCCCTAAACTTGGTTCAGGCTACTTCTGGATCAAAGTGGGCTGTTTATCCTGCCACGGTGAAAAAAAGTCAGGGCGGGAGCAAAAGGAAAAACAAAGATAACTTTTCAAAGAATAAGGCTTCCACGGCTGTTTTGGCATCTTTTAATGTCAAGAGCCAAACGCAACAATGAGAGGAAAACAGCTCGACGTCGTGGCAGCAGCGGCCTCGCTGGGAAAACGACGGGCACCGGGAACTACCATAACTAACCATGTGGGGAATAAAAATAAAGGCGAGAGAGGGCAGGCTGGGCGAAGTTATTTCTTTTGTCTGGCTCCCTGTCTTCCCGGTGACACGGGATCCCTGCTATTCAGAGCCAAATCTGTTGAACAAACAAAATGAGGGAATCTGTATTTGTGGAAAGACGAAAAGAAATAAAAACTTGGTAGGGCTGCAAATGTACACAGGGCCCTCCCACCAGCAGAGTACATCTTTCGGAGGGGCTCGGGGCCTTGGCGGTCCCCTGACTAGGTCCCCGTCTGTTTCAGGAAGCCCTCGCCGCTGTGTTCGCCTGCCCCCGCGATAGATGTGAGCACAAATTTATAGCGACAAGCTATGATAGGTCGTTCTGTTTTCTTGCTGTCTCAGGGGTTTGAGGGGTCTCTGCTCTATGCTGTAGCTGCTCTTGAGCAAGCAAGGGTTCCTGCTCTAAAAAGTATAAAGGGTGACTCCCATTCCGTGCATCGCTGAACGTGGGCAACGATAATCAAACCCAGACATGTTTTCCCATCCAGTCAAAAGGCTGCGGCCCCGCGGCGGGTCTTCCCACGGGGCCCTCTCGCCTGCCCCGTCCCGCCGATGGCCGCTCGGACCCCACATGAGCCACCCATCGGATTGTCCAATAGGCTCAGCCAGCTAACCGCTCCACTGTTCACCCTTCGGAGAGAGCCGCAGGAAAGGGCTTATTACTTGCAACAAATTGGGATTTCCCCAGGGAGGAGAATGCTGAGCAGGGCGGCTTGAAAGCTACCAGCCCCCTGGAAGCGTCCGAGAGGGGAGCGAGCCGCCCTGCAATAACGCGCCCCGTCAGTGCCCCGATGCCCGGCTTCTGCCGGCGCCGCGGGCCCGGGGAGCGGGACATACTCCCACCCATCCACGCCGGGGGGTAGGCTGGGAGCATAAACAGGCGAGAGCGGCTCTAGCCTGGGCGCCGCAGTTTTGTTTAAGACGTGCAGCTTCCATCTGTTGCCACATAAACATAAGCTAGTGGGATACTTCGTGCTCCAGCCCTTCGGGGAAGGGGAAGGCTGGAGGGGAGGGGAGAGGAGACAGGGCCGCAATGGTAAAAAGTTCCCCCACCCCCAGCTTGTCCTCTCGCTAACCCCACGTCCCCCGCGCCTCCCTGGACGGGACCCCTCCTGTACAACACAGGGCGGGGGGCACAGCTCAGCAGACGTCCCGGAGGGTTTATTTTAACTACCACCTCCTCTGCGCGGGACCAATCCATTGACACCACCGATACTGAGGAGGGGGATCGGCCCAACGACGAGAACGGGCAGAGCACACCTCCTGCCGTCTCGGTCCTCCTCGGGGCGGCGGGCGTGAGGACGGCGCAGTCGGGCCCTTAGCGTAGGGAAGGGAAAAGTGTCACCGCTCCCAAGAAGGGGGCCTGGGCCATAGAGCCGTCGGGCCCCCGCCTGCAGCGCCAGCCTGGCCTGGCAGGCAGATTTGCCAGTCCCTTAGTTTGCAGTTTCTGGTTTTCGTTGGGTCTTGTGAGATCCCACGTGGAAGCCGTTAACGACCTCTCGATAATGATCATGACAAAAGCATTATTCAAATGAGCCAGGTAATTGCAACCAGAAGGCGCCTCCTCCCCTTCCATTTTGCTTCTTTCTTTTCGCAAGGGTAACTCTCGCATTATAACCCATTCTGATGATACTTCGCCAGGAATCACCTCGGCTGCCCCGCACGTTAAACCAGACACGCTCACGCCGATACATCAGGGACCGAATCCTTCAGGATCGCCTCGGGGCGCGCAGGGAGTTGACGCTCATTTTCGCGAGGCTTGTATTTGCGAGAGCCCCCAGCTCTGACCCAAGTCATGATAGAACATTTCCCTCCACAAATTAAGGGGTTCAGGCTGATAGATAGGTACGCTCGCCCTCCCAGATGCAGAGTTTCAGGGTGCGGTGTGAGTTGTTTAGTTCAGTTTTGGATTTTATTTTGTTTTGTTTTGGGGTTTTATTTGTTTTGGGTTTTTTTGTTTGGTTGGTTGTTCGGTTTTTGTTGGGTTTTTTTGTGGGTTTTTTTTTTTTTTTTTTTTTTTTTTTTTTTTTTCTTCTCGGGGGCCTTTTTTTTT
>VXAY01003830.1:122840-171890 GCA_013399855.1 Oxyruncus cristatus | reverse complement strand
TTTTTTTTTTTTTCTCTTTGCTGGAAAATCCTCTTTGGATCAAGTGGGAAAATTTAGACTTTGCAATTTCCCCCCCACCTTTAGCTCCTAGACTGAGGGACTCTTTCCTTGAGGGTTAGGCTGAAAAATTGGGGCTGACTAGAGGGCAACCATCACCGTGTGTAGGAGCCCAGCACTGGGCTATTCTTGATGCATAGTTATTCCTTGGGCTTTTCTTGATGCATACTTCTTCCTGTGTACAGGCTATGCTGGATTCAAATACTTGTAAAGGGATGAGGAACAAACCTCATTTTTGGAGAATATTTATGCCAGTCTTTTTCACTGAAGACTTTTTCTTTTGTTGTTTAAACCTTTTGCTAGTGAAACCTTCAGAGCAGGTTTCACTGCAGGGCAGCGTTGGTCTTGCAGACAGTTGAGTTTGCAGTCTGGGAACTGAGAACCAAGAAATGTTTCAGGAGGTCCTGCCTGAACATTTACATTCAGATGGGGGCAAATACCAGAAGATGGAAATACTTCTTTCTTTTCTTAGGCTTGCCTTAACTCTTCCTGGAAAAGATCAGTTTTCCCAGAAGGACAGACTGCCACTCTGACAAAATCACCACTGAAATTACCCAGCCCTCTCATAGCAGGGATAATCATATCATCATGTGCCAAGATTTGCAAACCAACTGCCCGATCCCTTATGTAAAGACAAATGGGACCGGTTTGTTTTTATTTTTTTTTAAATCACATGAAATTAAAATGCAAGAACTTTGAATTTTAAGTAGATCCAGGAGACGTAAATTTTTAGATTCTATCTGCTACGTTGGAAATTAGCGCTGCATTCTGTTGGACAAGAAATTTGGCTTATTATTGTGGATCAACATTGCCATCCTGTGGCCAAGCGGATGAACTGTAGTGGTTGGGCAGGAAATCAGCCCAGTAGCTCGCAGTGTTCTGATATATGGACTAGTTTTCTCTCTTGAAAGAGGTCTGCCGTTAATTTACAGCAATATAGATAAAGTTATATACCATTGACTCTTCTTGTTCCTCTTCCTTTCTTTCTCTTTAGGTCATGTAGAGCAATCACCTAGGAATATAATAATTTTTTAGACACATATTTCCGTTGGCTTTCTGGACATTGATTTTACCTTTTCTTCTGTGGTACAGTCGATGAAACCTTACTTGGTAGTAAACCAACACTTGGCAGTTAGTGTTTGGAAAATTGACTCCTCGCTGATAAGTTCTTCAGATGTTGTTTTTCTGTGGGGGGTTTTTTGTTGGTTGGTTGGTTGGTTTGGGGGGGGGCGATTATCACTAAAGAGCACAAGAGAGATACCAGGATTTCAGTCAGATCCTTTGAAAACCTATGTAAATTCAATGACTGTTTTACCCTGGGCAATCCCCTGCAGAGAGTTTGGCAAAGCTCTCATGGCATCACTTAGCTTTTACTATATGTGCCCACGTTTATGTACTAGCTAGCAATGTCCAAGGTATGCAGGGAATTAAGGTTGACTCAAACGCACATTGTATGTGTTCTTTTAATGCTGGGTTTCAGCTTGTATAAAGCTACTGGTTCAGTGAGGCTACACCAAGTTATGGATTGACGGGCCAATGTTAAGAGCTGAACCTGATGTGTTTATCCAGGGTTGAGGTTTGGATAGTTGAGGATAAAGAGAATTGATCTGCCATAAGGAATGTAAAAAAGCTAAATAAGTGCACACAATACATGATTGTAAATGAACAAAACCAGGATAAGTGTTCCTGCTTGGTGTTGTGGGGATCAGCAAACTCTCTTATGCTCCAAAGTGTGAAATTGTGCTTGTGTTCAACCTTGAGTCTGGCAATGATGTGTGAGGATATGCTGGTGATGTGACTCCATTATGCTTAAGTCAGATTCGTGATGTGACTAAATTCAGTTAAAACAGATCTTGAATACAGATGATGGTGAATCCTTAGTACATTATTCTGTCTTTCACAGTGAAGAAGTGTTGCTCTGGGTCTTGATGAGATTAACGGGTCATTGAGGAAAGATCAAAGTTCTGGGTTGTGAAAGAATTGCCAGATGGAGAAAGCAAATTTAGTTAAGCCACCGTGTTTTTAAAACTGCAATGCTAGGTTGAGACACTCCTTGATTTAAGCAACAGCCCAACCAAGACAGCAAGTTTGAAACAACACTTTGGAAATGCCATCACATGTACTTACTTACACCAATAAGTCATGGGGCTTCAGTCCTCACTTACACACACAGCTCTGCAACAATGCTAGTCCACTTCAGCAGAGCTTCTGGCATGCAAGAGATAAGCTAGCTTTGTTTTTTCTCCTCCTGTGCTGCATCACTTGCACTGAACAGTCTGATGAAACAACACAAAAGGGGGAGAATGTTGTGTTTTCAGAGAGAAAAGGGAGGGAACTTGGCAGACAGTGAGGTAACATCATCTTATGGATCTTGGAAGGCTAGCAGTTAGATCAATTAAGCAGACCATGGTAAGTCTTTAAAGAGTTACAGTGGGTTACTTTATTAGAAAAAATTACAGGATATGAATGTGATAAAAATGAGTGAGGAAGCTGAAACTGAGGGAATTCTTTGATATCCAAGAGTCTGTTATCAGTAAGACACAGATACATAAACACATGGCAATTATTGTCAGTTGAAGAATCAGGCAAAATGCTTTGTCTCTGCTGAAACATTTTTAGCTGAATTTCAGAAATTGTACATGTTTTTGAGACTGGTAGTTTGTAAGTCTTGTGATCCTACTTCTGAGACCTTTATGTTTGATTTGAGTATCAAATACTTTTGCTCTGCAATGAGTGCTGTCTGCTCCACACATTGCAGGAGGAAAGCAGGACTAATTCAGAAACACTCCTTGGCATGTTGTAAGCGTTTAATTCGCATAGGGCACTGCCAGAGTTCTAATAACTAGTTGCACCTACATGTTTTCCTGTCTCAGCATCAGGAACTGAATACCAGAGAATGAATAGAAACTCTCCAGAACCTTTGAAAAGTAGTCTCTGTCTTGGCACATCATCCTTTATTTTACTCCTTGGTCTGTGTTTCAGGATAGGGGTTCCTCCATGCAGTGTTTTTTTTAATTTATATTGTCTTTTGGCCAAATCCAGTTGCTATTAAATTGACCAACAGAACATCTGTTGATTTCAATGGGAGTAGGGATTGTAGGAACTTCTCCTTTAGAAATTACCTAGCAGGTTGCTTGAGGGTTTTATGTGGAAATGTCGTTAGATGGCACAAAAATTACATAGATGCTTATTGCTGTTGTTGCTTCTACAAGACAGACGCCTTAGGATTATGTGTTTGAAATAGTCGCATGTGATCTATGACTCTCCACTCTGCTGGGGAGAAGAGATGCTATAAGAGTGGCAGTGCTGGCCTACAGTCTGTCATGGATTTATTTCATTAGAAAATTTCAGCATATGTTTTAAATAGCACGTCGCTTGATCAAGGGAATTCCTGCTAAATAGGCAATAAGCACCATTGTATTGCATTGTATTCTGTAAGCTATATATATACATATGCACAATGGCAAAACAAAAATATCACTTGGGGTTGTACTATTTGTAATAAGAGTAGCTTTAAAATGTGCTTTTTCTCCCATAAAAACTGCTTGCAGCTGAAAGGTCAGAACTTGCTGCCTAAATCCTCATTGAGGATGCTCCCTGAGAGGGAGCCTGCCTCTGTGCAGGAGTGTTTCTGTGGGCTTAGTCTCAGAGGCTGTAGCGGGCAGCAGAGCTGCTTGCAGGCCATTTGAAAGGGGTTATGCCAGGATCTGGTTCCTTACAATGGGAGTTGGTTCCTTACACTGCCAGCTGAGAGAAGGGATTATGGTGCCTTAGCTGCCGTGATCTGTCTGTGGCCACACCTGCCTCATGGGCAGTGGTGTGAGTATCAGTGGGCTGTGGGTATGAGCTGGGGTCCCTGGGCCATTTGTCTTTGTGGCACCATGAGGAGTGGTGGGAAGCTGCACTTGGGGATTGCAGAAGAGGGGTCCTGCAAAGTCTTATGCAGTTATCAGTCCATTAACTGGCTCTCTTTCCTTCTTTCTGTTTCAGTTGTTGGTAGCTATGGGTACTTCCCCATGGATGTTCCTGATCCTGGGATGTTTTCTTACAGGTAATGTTCTTCAGTCTTCTAAGCCTCTCCACCCCTAATTCTTAACAAATTTATATTTAAACTTGCTTTCATTCTGCCCATAATAACAAATACCAAATGGTTACCAGCTGGCTACGGACATGGCTTTTCTGCCTTTCCCTTCGCTAGGCTAAGACAAGACCTAAGAAGGCAGTGCTTTTGCTGGCCCATGTTGGCCACTTCAGCACTCCTATGCTGCTATAACCTCCCACCCGATTTGTCTGCCTGGCAGGGAAAGTGAGCCTGCCTGCCTCCAGCTGTCCCAATTCCCTGCTGGGGTTTCTGCAGCAGCATGGTGCAGGCAGGGCTGCCTGTGTGGGCTCCCCCCACCGCACCACCGAACCACACTCGCCTGCCCAGCTCCCAACATCTGCCCAGTGAATGGTGATAGGAGGGGAGGGCAGGCTTTGCCACAGGGTGCCAAACATAGAAAGGGCCTGTGGACTGAGGTAACTTTGTGAAGGAGTAGCAAATGGTTTCAAAGACAGTCTGGAGTCCTGATGCTGGTTTATTGCTGAGTGGCAATTTCACGCCGTGAGCCTAGGTGCTTGTTTATCATGGACTACCCTATCTGTTTTGTACAGATCATTTGGTAGACTGAAACACCAAATGTTTTTGCTTGGTGAATTCCCTATTTTTTCAGGATGTAGGTCCTGTAATTTTCCTTCTGGATTTGGACTGGTTATCAGCCCACCTACAAATTACCTAAACTTGAAAATCTGAGCCTGTAATTGGAGATTGCATCTGAAAACCAGCCATCTACAACATCTAGTTCAGTGGGTTGCAGTTTTATCTGGATATAAAACTGTACATTTTGGCTAGAGGTAGACGTGATGCACAATTTTTCGGTCTAAGCCCCTGCCCTGGCCCTTTGCACAAATAGAAATCAGATGTAAAGTGCTGGTGTTAGTCTTGGGAAGTGGTGTTTAACTTTCAGCTGTGAGCTTACTCGAAGGCTAAGAGGACTGCTGGTTTCTTGATCACGGCTGTTAAGCTGTGAGATGCCTGCGATCCAGCAGCCAGGGTGTGGGAGTCACTGGTCTGCAACAAAGGTGGGAAGCTGACGTGTGGATTGGGAGCTATCTCTAACTTCACCTCTGTCTGTCTTTCACCTCTTGATTTGACAAACAGAAGTCAGCAAGCAAACACTTAACATTTCAAAGGAAAGCCATTTGCCATCCCTTGGGCAAAGCCCTGGCTTTTAACAAAGGCAAATTTCCTGGGACATCAGCAGGTCTGAAACAGTCAGAAAAATAGGCGCTCTGGATCCTGTCTACTTCCTTTCACATCCCCATGCTGAGGCTGTTCTGTGTGTTCATATGCTATTTATTTGTGTCTTTTTGCAGGACCGTTCTTAACATTTTGCCAGCTTCCTCTGCCGACTATTGTTCCCAATAGGAATGAAATGGTGGTACAGCTGAATTCCAATTTCACACTCAAATGCTCTGGAGACAGTGAAGTGAGCTGGCAGTACCCAGTGACCGAGGGAAGTCACAGGATAGACATCAGACATGAAGAAAACAACAGTGGCCTCTTCGTGACAGTGCTCGAAGTAGTAAATGCCTCAGCTGCTCATACAGGCTTGTATGTTTGCTATTATAACCACACCCAAGTGGAGGATGGGGAAGTGGAAGGGAAGGACATCTACATCTATGTGCCTGGTAAGTGCAGGATGCCAGGGCTGTACCTGGAGGTTTGGATGGGAGAGGTGAACTGTGGGTGTTCAGAAGAGGTGTATTGCTGGTAGCAATTTCCTATCAAAGAGAAATTAACCCCAAGGCCACTTCCTAACATACAAATCAAGACCAGCCCCTGTGAATCTGTGGATATGTTCCTCTGTGTTTTTATGGGTTTTCACTTTTTTTGGTAAGAGTTTTAGTTCTCAAGAAGAATGATGAACTCAGAACTTCAGAGCTGAGGTCTTCTGACCACCAGGGGCTGGATAGTAGACCTTGGTGACCAGGTCAGCTCAGCTGTATGAGTATGTCCAGGCTTCAGGTTTGCCTGGATCCCAGGTGGGGCTTAGCCTAAATGCCAGTCCTTTCAGGGGGAACTTTGATGGATGTTTTGGGATGTTTTTGGATGACTGAATCAGTGCCATGTATGATACTAAAGCAGTTGCCAGATGAGGAAGGCCATATCTTGTTCTTAACCTGAATTAGACTTAAACTGAGATCTAGAAAAAGCTCAGATGTCCACAGGGCCTGGAAAGAGTAAAGCAATGGAGATGTCTCAGGGGTGACTGTCAGAAGAGTAGGAAAGATGTGTTCTTGCTGGCTGGTCTGATGCAAGATTAAAAACTTGGTGCTACCATGCAGTGCCCTGTAATTTTCAAAGCAAACACAGCCTTCCCAAGCCCTGTGCTGCATTTCTCTTTAGTGGTGGAAAACCTGTTTCACTCAGAAGAAATGGCATCCCCTCTTTTTGGGAGTGCCTATTCCC
Organism: Oxyruncus cristatus; assembly: GCA_013399855.1. Taxonomy (NCBI): domain Eukaryota; kingdom Metazoa; phylum Chordata; class Aves; order Passeriformes; family Cotingidae; genus Oxyruncus; species Oxyruncus cristatus. The sequence goes on along the minus strand of VXAY01003830.1, from coordinate 165,322 downwards.
AGCGTTGCCCTTCCACTGCCTTGTTCAGACTGGAAATCTACTTAAATGGTTTCCAAACTCTCCACTGGATGAAAATGTTTATTGTCATAGCTGAGATAGGCACCAGAGGCTGAGCCGTGACTGATGGCCTTTCTGGATGTTTCCTCGGCATTGGCTGGGGTTCAGGGGGTGAGGAGCAATACGGCAGGGCCAGAAAAGGTCAAGCCACTGGATTTGCAGGAAATATTTATAAAGGAAACAAAAGAAAGAAGAAGAGATTGCAAATCATCCTGCAAAACTACAGTGTGTTCTGAAGAAGATGATGTCTACAATGGCAAAGAAGACTCTGTAAGGGGAAAAGTCAGGAGGCAGCAACAGGACCTTTTCTTAAAGGCTATTTTGCAGTGGCATTAAGTTTTTTAAGTTCACAATGTGTGATTCAAAGACAATGATTCTTCCAAGACTTCCTCTCCATTTCTCACAACAAATGTAAAATGTTTGCATTTGTTCTTGAAGCAAGATGTTTCAGCAGAGGCTTCCAGCTTTGGCACATGTATCTTGATTTCCAAACACCTCTAACCAAATCACCAGAAAATGTTTTTTATGTTAAGGAGTCCGGTAACTCACAGAGTGAAGGAATATAAAGGCAAGAGATTGAAGATTTCTCCAAGAGGGCTTTTTAGTTTGGTTTTCAAAAGCCTCTAGACATCAGCCTACCAGATTTGCCGAGCAGAGACACCCTGTAATTTTTTCCACTCTCTAACCATCAAGATGTCATAAATGCAGAAACATATCCTTTTCTCCAAATTATAGAGGATGTCTCTGTTTCCACTATAAACTTTGTCTTTACAATTGTTTTTTCTGCAGTGAATTAGGAGGGCAATGGGTGGTAGCAACCCACTTTAGCCAGGAGGATTACGCTGAGACTTCACACAATATCCTATTTTCACTAACAGCACACAGAAAACCAAACTAGGTGAACCCTGTTTCTGTTTTGAATTACAGTGAGAAAATGAATACATGGAGTTGGCAGCATCTTTGGATGGAGCGCTGTGTTTGGAATATTGCTACAAAGAGCCTGCCAGTGCAGCAGAAAGTCTATTGTTGGAGGGATTTGGATTGCTATTTATTAAATTTTATTATAAAGCTTTGCACAGAAGCTTCAGGCTAGCAGGGATTATTTGTTTATTCTGAATGGCCAAATGGAGGGCTATGCTTTTTGTGCATAATGTTATGCAATTATGTTTTAAACTCAGACTTTGGATTGGCTGGGTAAGAAAGTTGGCATGTATTTTGTTGACTTTAAAAGAAATAAAACTACCAGGTGTTTGTTTGCTTTTTTCCTAGTTGAATACCATATTTTGAAAACCACATACTGTGACCATAATTAACTATGTCTCATAACTGTAATGTTGGACAAGTTAGAAATACATGAAGATAAGTACCTTGAACTATTTTTGATGAAATGTGGTTTTAGTGGTGTTCAACATAAACAACATGAAACTGACTTCTACTTTATTTGCCTTGGAAAGTGTTTGGATTTTTATTTTACTTCTATTTTTTTCCCCTGCTTATACATTCATTAGGAGACAGCTACTAATACCTAAGGGGAAAAAAATCTAACTTGAAATGAGTGAGTTGTGATTAGTAATACTTAGCATTTTGGGGGGAGGATCATTTGTCTTTTTCATCCTGCATCCTAAATTGTCACAATGGAGCCTGAGCCCTTTCTTGTTTTGTGCTTAGAAGAAATGTCTCACTGCATGTCACATCAAATAGCTAAATCGAGAAACTGCATTCAATTAGCAAGCCTTACCTGCAATCTCTGAAAAACTAGGATAATGAACTGTACAAGTTTCAATTATGACCTGTAAGTGGTGATGATGCACTGACATCCAATTCTTGTAGATGGACTTGCTACAAACAAGGCAGTGTAATATTACCTCTTGTTTTTTACAGACCCAGACATGCCTTTTGTTCCTTCTATACCAGAAGACCAGTTCATCCTCGTAGAAGAAGGTGATCCCACAGTTATCCCTTGTCGGACAAGTGACCCAGATGCTCAAGTGACTTTAACTGACAGCTTAGACAAGGCTGTGTATGCTTTATATGACACCAAACAAGGCTTCATAGGGAATTTTCCTGCAGGCTCATACACATGCAAAACAATGGCTAAAGGTGTGGAGTTCAAGTCTGATGAGTTCCTCGTCTATATTATAAGAGGTATTTATTTCTGTTCATTTAAAATAAAAAAAGTAGTTGTGTTCTTTCTTCACGCTGTAAGAGCCACATTAGCACCAGTAACACAGGGTTATATCACATATTTCCCCAGTGATGAATTCCTTGCTCCTCTAGCAGTATTGCCAGTTACTTAGTTGTGAGTTTTCTTACAATTAATTTTAATTTTTATGAGAATAAAGTGTCCCTAACTTTGTCTCCTCTCCCATCTCCTCTCTCTCTCCCAAATGTTTGCAAGAAAAGACTTCCGTAGTCCATGTACTTTCATTTTTTTTTGCTGAAACGTCACTTAGAAGGCTGGCATTTCCCAGTGGTTTTGAACTGTAGAGCCTTGTGTGGACTGAAAAACATCATGATTCAATTACTTTGAAAATGTTTTTTTCCTGGCCAGCAAGGGATTCTCAAAGACAGTCACTGATCAGCAAAATGGGAGATTTCTTTTATGCTGAATGCCTTTTCACAGGGGCATTTGAGATGGGAGCTTCTAACTGAAACTTTATGAGTGGATCATTTCTTTGTGGGATTGAATGCAATGCCTGTACACTTCATGCTTTAAATATAAATTGTACCCAAATCTTCGTTCGCGAAGCTTAACCATGATGACACTTCATGATTTAAATATAAATTGTTCATATCAGTATAGATCAGCAGTACTTTTACTGAATTTTTTAGGTAATTCCTCAGTAGGGGAAGTAAAATGGAAATCTGCTGAAATTGTACCATGTGAAAAGAGCATTCTTTTTAAAACTAAATGACATCTCTCTCTCTCTCTTCTCTTAGCTACTTCACAGCTTCCGGTTGAAATTGAAGCTCTCAAAACTGTCTACAAAACAGGCGAGACTATCGTAGTAACTTGTGTGGTCTTTGACAATGAGGTGGTTAATTTACAGTGGAATTATCCCGGGAAAGTGGTAAATTTCTCTTTCTTTCTGCCCCTCCCCCCTCAATATTTCTAGTTACTTTTTGGGGAAGAAGATGGGGTTGTAATATATTCTTCTCTTATCTGAATGAGGACAGCTGAGGAGAGTAAAACAAAGGAAGTTCTTTGAATTTTAAGTTTTCATAAAGGAATGTCAATCCCAAAAGTTAGAGTTTGCTGTTAGTGATTATGCAAAGCATGAGAGGAAGGTGAGGTCTGGCTAGCAGTCCATCCTCTGAGGATCTGTCTTTCAGGTCTTGTGCTGCTTCAAAAAAAGAAATGTGAAAATAGAAAGATCTAGGTGTGTTGGGCATCTCAGTAGAGTTCTGCTGCTGAAGGTCTGAACCTCTAAAACGGTTCTCTTAAACCCTGGTTCTCAGGCATAATAAAGGACAATGAAGAATCACATATTCTTAAGTGTTCTTCACTATGCAGGTATACACTGAAATGACTCTTAGAGTCACTGTCATTATTCACTAATGAGAAACATCCAGTAAGAAAATCTTAAAAGTTTTGAAGAACCTTGAAAATTTTCAAACTGGTGTGACATCATTTTGCAGCGAAAATTTTTATTCAGTGAAACTTGGTTAGAGCCCACCTCAGGCAATTTCAGACTATCCCATGCAAAAAGTCTGGTCACTGAAGAAATAGTGTAGTTGAAGTGTACCTGATTGTGAACACAGATCCCATGTTTTATTTAAGTAAGTTGTGAGTCCAAGAGGAAAAATTATTTGAGAAGGTTTTGTTCTATTTTCCATCTTACACATCATAGTCCCTGCTATATGCCACCTTTCAAAACTAGCCCAGGAATATTTTTTGTTCCAGCCTCTCATGATAACATGGTCTGCCATTCTCACCATCCTTCTACTCACAGGAGTCTTCTCCTTGTCAATAAATTATTCTTGTTTTGAGAGGAGGCAGAACATAGCATCTGGTTGGACTATGATGTGTTTTCAGCTCAGTTACTTAAGCAAGGTGTTTTTTTTTCTTTCTCCAAACTACAGAAAGAAAAAGGTCTGATAAAACTTGATGATATCAAAGTCCCATCGCAGAAGCTGGTTTACACCCTGACCATACCTGAGGCATCAGTGAAAGATACAGGGGATTATGAATGTACTGCTCGGCATGCAACCAAGGAGGTTAAGGAAAATAAGAAAGTAGTCATTACAGTTCATGGTATAGTTTGATTTTAGTGTCCCAAATTACTAATGCACTGGAAAACACCATTCCTGAAAAATGCTGGACAGTGTTGTTTATGCAAGGCTTTTCCCTTTACAGACAAAGGCTTTGTTCACCTGGAGCCTCAGTTTAGCCCTCTGGAAGCTGTCAACCTGCATGAAGTCAAAAATTTTGTTGTTGATGTGCAGGCTTACCCGGCACCAAAAATGTACTGGTTGAAGGATAATGTGACTCTGATTGAAAATCTTACTGAGATTGTTACTAGTTCTAACAGAGTCCAGGAAACAAGGTAAAAAAACTTCTGACCCTTACTTTCCATGTTGACTTCAGTTTCTCCCCAAAAACCTGGCACTGCTCCTGCTCTCTTTCCACCTCAGTTTGTTGCTTCTTCCTTAGTGGCATTTAAAAATAACTTACTTGTTTTCTACTCTCAAGGGCAATGCCTAATCTGCCTCTTCTTATTCTCTTCGTAACACCAACCTCTTCAAGGTCTCTGAGCACTAAACCTCTTCATTCCCTTCAACATGTCTGCACACCCATAATCTCTAGCTGTTTCCAGTAAAATCAGGGCTTTGTCAGGTCCCTGCAGAAAATAACTAATCCCAGTTCTTTCTCAGTTGTATGTCGGTAGTTATTTACCACTTGAGTAATGACTTCGGTTAGAGGCATGCTAGAAATGTGAAATGCCACTATGTTATAATCTCAACATACCCAGATTGTATGTTTCAGCAAAGTGATTTTTTATGCCTCCTTTAAAAGTACAAACAAAAACTTGCATTTCTGCAGGTTTCAGAGTGTATTAAAATTGATACGGGCCAAGGAAGAAGACAGCGGATACTATACTTTGGTTGCTGAAAATGAAGACGAGATTAAAAGCTATACCTTCTCCTTGCTAATACAAGGTAAGGAGTCCCACAGCCTTTCCCACCATAACTGATGCCACACAGCAAAGACTTGATGCTGGGTTGCCTGGACTGTAGATATAAAAAAGGCATGAACCAGGGTGTGCGGAGGAGTGCGTGCGGGCTGGGTCCCTGGAGCTCTTCTACCCTGATCCTGGCTTTCACTTCTGCACTGGCCTTGAGCCAAAAAGAAACTTTATTCTCCCAACTAAGTTATTCCAGCTGACAGCAGGGTGATAGCTCATTTGGTATGACATGAGGACGTGGCAAAACCGCAGCACTTCCTTTTCATGGCTCTAGCCTAAGATCCAAGCTGTCCTATGGGAGATAAGCACCTCCTGGATGAGTCTGGGTCTCTAGCTATTGCTTAGCTGTTGGCCAAACATCACCTGTCCCGCTTTGAAATTTCAAGCTGTTTTTTTTGTAAACCCTGACTAATATTTTAACAAACTCCTGACTCCTTCCCAGTTCCAGCTCTAATCTCAGCCCTTGTGGATGATCACCATGGCACTACAGGTGGGCAGACAGTGAGATGCTTGGCAGAGGGGACCCCACTTCCTGATGTGGAATGGCTGGTTTGCAAGGACATTAAAAAGTAAGAGGAGTGGGTGCTGTCTTATCTAAAATATTACCTGTATCCTCAATTATCTTAATGTAATTAGTTACTGTACCATGTTTTCCTCATCAAGAGGTAGTAAGTTTTAGGTAATTTTTATTTCTTTTTAGAGGCATGTAGTTTATATTTCAAGGGAGGTTGCCAGTGTCCTTCCTATTACATCTTATAGAAGAAGAAACAATGCATCAATTCAGGAGTTTCTCTCACAAAAGCTTTGTGTTCAATAAGCCAGCTTTGGGAATTTCACAGTCCTGGTTTAAGTAAGGACCTTGAGAAGTAGCTGTCCCTCCATCCAGGGAGTTTTTTAATTTCCCAGATATTTTAGTCTGGGAAATTAACACTGTTGTGTGCTTCTAAATTTTCACTTGTAATTATTCCCCCCTAATTATAATTTTCATCTTCAAAATATTTTAAACACACAGAGTAATTACTTCCATTTTTGTTAGTTTCAGATGGGCTCTTTCTGTGTCTACTAGAAAGCTGTTTTCTCCCTGGGGTATTATCCAACAGGGCGGGGGAGACCATGCATGGAAGAAGGCTAGGAGGGCTTAGCACCTTCAAGCTGTGTTCTGCTCTCATTGTACTAAAACCTCTTACTGCCTGGTGGGATGGTTGTCTTCCTAGCCCTGTCCCCAGGAGTCTTGTACAGCCCTAAGGATTCTGGGAAAAGTAGGGATCCATCCAGTACCATAACTCGGTGGGATACACAGTGACACCAAGGTCTATCTCTATCAGACCTGCTGGGCTGCATTGTTGGGCCCTCCAATCAACAGCAGTAATGAGAATCAGAAGGATAAAGGTGAAGGCTTTCCACAGAGGCAGTCTTAAGAATTTCTGTCTTTTAAAAGGATTGTTGGCAGAATAAATTTGCAGGGAAAGGTAATTCTTGTTCTGTTCACTCTTATTTATCCGTGCCTACAGCCAATGCTCATTTCCCCCATTATTCTTCTCTGCAGGTGCAGCAATGACACCTCATGGACCCTTTTGACTAACAATATCTCTGATATACACATGGAAGCCCACCTGGATGAGAAAAATATGGTGGAAAGCCAGGTGACCTTCCAGAAGGTAGAGGAAACCCTGGCTGTGCGATGTGTGGCAAGGAATGACCTTGGTGCTGTTACTCGAGAACTGAAGCTTGTGGCTCCCAGTGAGTTTGCTTTTTTCTTCTATGAAATTACAGCATCCAGTTTGACCCCACTCTGACACACCCCCGCTCAGTCTTAATGGATAAAAGTATGAATTGTTGTACATAATTAAAATGAATTTTTTCTTCCACCCTGGGACATCTGAGGATGAGGCATTCTACAGGTCTTTATGGTGCATCTGTTTTTATCTTATTACGTGGTTCCATGATTCATTTTACCATTTTATTGCCACTGGCTATGGGGACATTATTCTAGACAATCTGTGCTTGGTTTTGAAACAGGAAGGCAGAGCAGCTCTGGGCTTGTAAAGACTTTACAGTCACCAGCCTCAGGAACTGCTTCTGCCCCTTCTGCAGGACATGGGAACTGCCATGACAGGCGGGGTGGATGTCTTATGCGTGTGTCATGTTCCTCGTGGCTCAGGATGAAAATATCATCTGTCTTTTTATTCCACAGCCTTACGATCAGAGCTAACGGTGGCTGCTGCAGTCTTAGTGCTGTTAGTGATTGTGATAATTTCACTGATTGTCCTAGTCATCATATGGAAACAGGTAATGTAGAAAAGAATTTCAGTTTGGATGCTGAGCCCTGCTGGGTTTTGATCTTCTCTAATTTAGGCACAGGACTAATTGTTGGGTTTGCATTCAATGTGCTCTGCAGAAGCCAAGGTATGAGATTAGATGGAGAGTCATTGAATCTATCAGCCCTGATGGCCACGAATACATTTATGTGGACCCAATGCAACTGCCCTATGACTCCAGATGGGAGTTTCCTCGAGATGGGTTAGTGCTTGGTAAGTTTTACCTCATTCTTCTCTAGGGATAACGACAATTAAGGACAACTCTGAGGTCTGTGTAACTGGGATTTGCAATGGAAGTTATGGCCACAAAGTCCAGAGTCTCTCTGTGCCTCTCTGTTCTCCTCAGTTCTCCTTCCTCATCCTCTTCTTCTCCTACAGTGACATGACCCCTGAAGTTCTTGTGTTAATGTCTCCTGTGCCTCCGTTCCAGCTCTCCCTCAATGCCGTGTGCAGTGCTCACCTCCACATGGGGAGGACACTCAGCATTAAATGCCCTCTTCAGCACCCATTTATGCTAATACATCCACAAGAAAGACATCAGTATTTTTGTTTGCAAGACATTTATATACTTAGGTGCAGAGGCCAAGGGAAATCTGCAAGTAGTTATGTAGTTTTATTAAAAATAATTTTAAAATTATTAATCCATGCCAAGCACATATCAGTAACTGCATATTTTTGTGGCTACTGTCCTTCTTCCTTTTCCTGCTTTCTTGCTTTGTTATTCCTCATTGGAATTCATGCAGAATTCAGTCATAATTACTTTTTCAAGGCTGGCCCAATGTGTCATTTATATCAATTGAAAAGGTAATGATCATAGAAAATTTTAATGTTCTATCCAAATAGTGCTTTAAACATACAAGGCTTCCCTCTCTTGGAAATATTTCTGCACCAACTTGTATCACAGAATAGGGAAGAAGATGAAATATGCCTTTTGTTTGATATATTTTAAGAAATGTACTCCCCTGGTGTAGTTCTTCTTCCCCATCACAGAGAAAGAGTTGATGTTAATTCCTGAAAGCAGCACAAAAATTTCTGGTTCAGGAACAATATCCTTTAATTAAATTCGTGTTGCTAATTGAAGACTAGAGGAGGGTGGATATTTAATGGAATTATTTTATTACAACCCAGACTTTAATTATATGCCTAAATAGGATTTGTCAGATCTGAGTTGTTAAAGACCACCACTGTGACTTTGTCTCCCTCTGACTCATGAGCACCAGCCTGCTTCAATGCCTTCTTGTTTACAAGTATCTTCAAGATAGTCAGTGCTCTAAAAACCAATGCCACATATCCTTTTACTAATCTGGATTGCACAAGCTTTCTTCTTGACACAGTTCACATTTATACCCACTGGCAGTTTTGCCATATTAAATGCTTGCTGGTGGGGGGACCCTCTTTTGTTTCTGTGGCTGATAATTTTGGTTTGTGGGAATTTTCTCTTATCTAAGTGGGAGATGACAGCAAAGCTATTACACCTTTAGGTCAAGGAGGCTCTGAAGCAGGTTACAAACCCATTTTGCCTCAGCCAGATGAGCATTTCCCATCCTAGCTGTGTAAGCCAGCTGGCATTTATTTGTTTTTTCTAGCCAGTAGTGCCTGGAGTGCAGTGCTGTGTTAAACGCCAACTTTGAACGTTGGCTGGATGGAGCTTCAATTGATAAATGTGGGTTAAGCTGCAAATTTCCCTTTGCAATTACTGCTCCACAGTGTATGTAGTGCACTGCTGTTTGAAGCTTTCAGCAGCCGGCGCAAGCCTAGGAAATGCATTACAGAAAGAGCAATGCAGTAATGCCATGAGCTGCTTGAAAACCGCTGCCTTCTCCTGGATCTGCTGAGAAGTGTCAAGGTTCCAGCAGGACCTGTACCTCCTCCTCTGGCTGATACAGCAGAGCAGGGCCTTTTGAGGAATGGGGTCCTAGTGCTGTTGCTCAGGAACCTGGGGTGGCTGTAGAGAGGTGGCAGAATTGCTCTCATCACTTCCCAGCAAGCCACTCATTTTTCCCGTTGACTTTATTAGAATGAAATGCTGGTCTGACACAGAATCAGACCTATGCCCATTTGCAAAAGGCAAGTTAAGATTCAAGTCACACAACACTTAGAGATGTCGTACCTAATTTCTCATGAGTCTAGAAACTGAGTTAGAATGTAAAGCTTGGCAATTGTTTGGCTTTTAATATAGACTAAGAGACTTAATGGTTTAATTTGGGGTGGGCTGATCATCCCAGATCAATTTTAGATAAAGAGGCATCCAGTTGAGATGATTGCATCTGGAACAAATTCACAGACTTCACCTTTGTATGTGTGTCCTCTGAGCAGAAAAGCAGCACTTCTCTTGGCAGTGACAGCAGATAAGCTCTATGAATTGGTAGAGAAGCTGAAATAGCCACTGTTCCTCCACTGGTTTGAGGGGCCTTGAGCTGCTGCTGTGTCAGCACAGTCCCTCTGTGGTAGCAAAGCAGATCACAGCTGTGCCTGTATACTGAGAAAAGTAAACACTATAATTTTGGGCTTCACTGAAGCAGTCACCAAGAATGTGAAGGCATTACAGATCCTTCCAGTTCTCGAGCAGTTCAGCTCCCACCAGGCTCCAAATTTCCAATGTAAAAGACATGGGGCTTGGGCTACATCTGCAGAGAGGGTTGAAAAGGGGAAATAGCAATGATGGCTCCCTACCACTTAGGAAGTGCTCTCACTGTCTCCACGTGCACCCCGGCCCAGCAGAGGTGATGGAGAGGGAGATATGTGCCTCATGCTCAGCTAACAATATGGTTTGGGGAGGAATTGGCTTGTGAAGACAAGAAGATCAAGGAGCATCAGCAAATACCATCATATTCTGAACGGCTGCATCCTGCCATATGGCTCCCAGACCTTCAGTCTGAAAAGTTTCAGAGGCCAGATTTCAGATTCAGGTGTTTTGAATTAGTCTGAAATTTAGTGGGAAGCTTTCTCACATCCTGATTTGGAAGAATAACCTTTGGAGCGCAGGAATCTTGAAATCACATAGTTTCTGTGGGCATGACAAACTACACTGTCATAATCTTGGAGAGGTTCGTGAGTGTTAACTCAACTAAGCATTCTTAAACCATTTTTTAAGGCTTGTTAATGATGCAAATATCTTTTGGCTGGAAATTCTCTTTTAAAAGTGTGTATATAATAAAAGGGGGGGGGCTGTAGCTAGAGGATAACAGAAACATATGGCATTGCATGCCAGATAACACGTTTCAGAAGTGTAGAAGGTGACAAGTTCAAACTGCAAAAGAACGTCAAAGACAAAATGCTGTGTATCTCCAAAGTAAAAGTCACTACTTATTCTTTCTCTGCTGAAAGTTTAAAAGTAACATAAAATAAAAAAAAAGAGAGTTTGTCAGGCATATGATGATATCCTGGCATCTGGACCTCACATACAGGTTTGTCCACTGAGTAAGTGTTGCCTTGACAAACTTGGTCTTCAATGTAGAAGCCATGAAATACAGTGTTTTGCAGTATGTTTGTACAATTCATATTTCTCTAAAATCTCAATCAACCTATACACAATTCTTCTGCAGGCTGTATCTGTATTAGAAGACAGGATACGATAATCTGAAATTTTTGTCTAAATTGATTTGTGAGAAGAGTAAAGGGTGTATAAACATTAGCTATTTCCTTCCAACACTTAGAAATTTGCAATACAATTTATTCTAGAAGATGAAACACAGTTAATACAGTCACACATTACACTTAGGGAAGTTTCCCCTCGTGTGTGATCAACATGCATTTCAGCTTCTTGCACATCTGAAATGGCTCTGCCTGTCTGTTTCTGAATCTGCTGTTGATGTGCTTTAGTCCATCTTACTGCTTGGATGCATCCAACACTATATAATAGACCAAAACTACAGCTGAGGGATCCAATTCAGATTTTTAAGTCAGGAACATGACTGTATTGTATTCAGGTGCTGACTGAGGCAGAGAGGTCAACTTAAGTCTAGGACAACTAGAGAGGATAAAGTGAAGATGACAGGGCACAGGAACAGATGAACTGGAATGAGTTGAGCTTCCAGGAGCAGGTGTGCTCCTGATATTTGCTTGCTTCTTTTTAAGAATTGTACTTAACAACAGCATTTTAGATCTTTTTTTCCTGCTTAACAACAACAGCAATAACAATAATACCACTGGTCTGCCTATGGGAATGTGTTCTTTCCACACAAGAATCAACTCATAGAGGAATGACAGCAGGAAATGAGCTGAATTGCTGTTCCTTTCTGATATAAATAATGCTCTCCCTTGTATTCAGGTCGAATCCTTGGTTCTGGTGCTTTTGGAAAAGTAGTTGAAGGGACTGCATATGGATTGAGTCGTTCTCAACCAGTGATGAAAGTAGCTGTGAAAATGCTGAAACGTAAGTTGTTGGGGTTCCATTTCCCAAGCTAGGGGATGGGCAAGGTAGGGCATATTCCACAGGGTTATTAAAACCTTGCTTGTGTATAAATTAATTCTTCATATCTGAAGGAGAAAATGAGTGGTGGAATAACTGAAATTTAAAATTATACTTTAGATTGCTTTATGGCATTTCAAGACAGAAAGTACCCAGGCTTCTGAAAACATCCAAAGTTTGGCTTTAGCTGAGCAGCCACAATAACTCAGCAAGTATTGAAAAAGATAAAATAACCATGAATGTCTGTGAACAAATGAGAGCTACACAACAAAGGAGAAACAGGCAGGTCTTGTGTAAGAATCTTAAGTTCACTAAAGATTTCCTGGTTCATGAGAGCTGAGAATCTGATGCAGTGATTCTGGAGGAACCACAGGGAGCTTGCTTGTGTTGAAATGAGCAGCTTGTGGAGTGCCTCTGTGCCACTGTACCGCTGGAGAGGGAAAAATAGACTGGGTCAGCTATTGAAGCTGCATCAAGTGAGTCCTTTATTAATTATTTGTGACTCCGCTCCAAATCTTAAGAAAGACACTTATCAAGTAAAGGATATAGTCTTCTCCAAGAAACCATGGTAGCTGTGCTCCAATGAGGCAAGCAAGGGGAAATCATTTGTTACTTGAAAAAAGGCGATTTCTGTGTTTTTTCAACAGCTACAGCCAGATCCAGTGAAAAACAGGCGCTCATGTCTGAACTGAAGATAATGACACATCTTGGCCCCCACCTGAATATTGTGAATCTGCTTGGAGCTTGTACAAAATCAGGTGGGTTTGGCTGACAAAATAAAGGTTTTTACAAAATCAGGTGAGTTTGGCTGACAAAGGTTTGCTGTGGGGTCACCATTCACTGTTTAACAAGCACACGGATTTCACGTAAAGGATTTAACAATAAATATAAACAAATACAGGTTTCACAAACCTGATTAATATTTGGTAATAGTTGCAGTCACAACTTAGTAGATAAAAACGTATTAACTCACAATACGTTTTATGTTTTATAGTCTATTTTCTACTATTTTTGGAGCCTTTTTTTGTTTTTGTAGGGTTTTCTGAGTTTGTTTTTGGAAGACCCCACTCATCAATGCACAATTATGCTTTATTTTAACAGGTCCTATTTACATCATTACTGAATACTGCTTTTATGGTGATTTGGTGAACTACCTGCATAAGAACAGGGACAATTTCCTGAACCGCCACCCAGAGAAGCCAAAGAAAGATTTGGATATCTTTGGAATGAACCCAGCTGATGAAAGCACAAGAAGGTGTGAAAAAAGGAAAAAAAAAAAAGTGACTGGTGACTTAAGGAAATGTCATTACTAACACTTACTCCGTTTGTCTCATTCGTTGATTTAAAGCTCTCCCTATTTTTTCTCATTAGACTTTTATCTATCAGGTTTCTTAGATTTGGAAAGGTTTTAACACTTTTTGTTCAGCCTCCCTGACATGTGTCCTAGTAGCATCTGTCCTGCATGTAGAGATGCCTGTGGTCCAAGGGCCACCGTGGGTTCTCCATAAACATTCTGACATTCCAAAGAAGACTTTTATTAATAAATCACAGCCCAGTGTTCCTTTTTTTCTTTTTCTCTGTAAAAAAACCCGTCTCTACCCCCCCAAGTTTAAAAGTAAAGAGCATCTACCTGTTTCCTTGTTTCCCTTCTTGGGGAATTTCCTCTGTCTAAAACTCCTTCCCTTCAAACAGCCTGGCAGAGCTTGTTCTCCAAGCTCAAGTACTCTCCTTTATCTACCAATGGCTTATCCAGTCTCAATAGTTTCCTCATGGTCAATGTCCACCCCACAGCTTTTTCCAGATGATGGTGGAGGAAGCTTGTCATCATTCATTCAGCAACAATGCAATGCCACAAAATTAGCCAGGATTGAGAAGGTGGACAGAGATTCATTCCAAAAAACACTCAGACAAATAGAGCAACTGACTCGGTAGCTGTGTACAGACAGGACTATGCATCTGGACATGGATTTGTTCAGCAGGACTGGATTTGATGCAAACTGTCTGGGAGAATAAACGACATCTATAATTTGGAATACCTTGAACTAAAAGCCATAGGTAGTGATACTTGAGTTCAGTGGGATTTTGGGAAGTAAGGCAATACATGTTTACATACCTGACTATTGACAAAAGCTTGTGTTTAACTACAGTAATGCACAGTAACATGTACTAATAAGTGATGGTTGTATTACATACATGATACATGGTTATGTTGTAATACATGATCTTCATCTATTCCCTATCAAGAAGCCAGTTCTTATATTTCACAGCAATACAATTGTACGCCATAAGAGAACTGTTAGATAAGCAGGATGCTGTGGCAGGGAAGTCACCTGGGAAATACTAGCTGATACACTTGTATTTTTTCCAATTTCAGCTATGTGATATTATCATTTGAAAACACCGGAGAATACATGGACATGAAACAAGCTGATACCACTCAGTATGTGCCTATGCTGGAAAGGAAGGAGGGATCTAAATACTCTGATATTCAGAGATCTGTATATGATCGACCTGCTTCATATAAGAAGAAATCCATGTCAGGTAATGTAGAACTATCCCTTCTGCATATATCATTAATATAAATGATTCTTGCATGAACACATATCTTATTTTGGCCTTCTAAATAGATGTAAACTGCTCAGCTCTGTTCAGCAAGTGTGTGAGCATGAGGTATAAGCTAAAAGCTTATGCTTTTTTTCTTTCGTTATGCTCTGGGGATAGGAGTGCATGTTGCTGGAGCAGAAGGGGTCCAGTTGTGTATTTGCTTCTGTTCTCAAGCACTGAGTGGTTGTGCTCTGCAACAGGGCTGTAGGCACTCTCTGGAGGCAGTGATTTTATCAGTCTTGTAGTTGGCAAGACTGTGAGCATTAGCAATGATCAGTAATAATATTAATTTATATTGCTCTGTTTCCACTTACATTTCACATTAACTGACACTTAAACAAACACAGAACACTCCTAAACATTTTCCTGGATTGTGTAATGAATATAATGAATGCATCTCATTCCCTACCCCTGTTCTCAGAAACCAAATATGCTTTGCTTTAAAAACAGACAGCATCACTTCTGCCTCTAGGCCTCGGAAACTGAATCATATCCAGTCCCAGATACATGGTAGACTAATGTACTCACGTTGTGCTCTAGGACAGTCAGGGTGAATGAAGCACTGAATTTTGACTGTTTTTTTTTCTGACATCTTTCATAAAAGAAATAAGAACTGTTGCCATAGAATTCCTGAACCTTTTTGCTGGTATTGGATTAGTCCCAGTGCATACTTGCAGGGAAACAACAGTGTTCAGCAAAAGTAAATGGATAAGAATGTACATGCATGCACAAAAACCTAATGAAGGCACCACCTCTAAATAAATATTTTGTGCCACACACCGAGTAAACAACCTGTGTGACATTACAGTGAGCCTTTTTAACGTCACTTTTTTCTACAGCTCCCAGGGGAAAAAAATACAGACAGGAGAAAACTCAAACCCTTTATTTAATACTAAATGTTTTTAAGAATGCAGCGTGTGCCAGTGACTGATGAACACATTAAAAGTGGTTAGTTATTACGAAAAGACTGGTTTGGTCATGGTACTCCGCTAAAATCATTAGCTCAGAATCATGATAGGTAGGGAAAGAGGGATGGTATTTTCACACTCCATAGCACAAACACATTTTTCTCTTCTTTTCAATAGAATCAGAAGTCAAAAACCTTCTTTCAGATGACGGCTCAGAGGGACTCAGCCTACTGGATTTGCTGAGCTTCACCTACCAGGTTGCACGGGGAATGGAATTCTTGGCTTCTAAAAATGTAAGTAAATAAAAAAGTAAGTAAAATGGAAGAAGGTGTAAAAATGTCTTCTTCTCTAACTATGGGTTTCAATTTGTATTTTGAAGACTTGACACAATATAATATTCTTTTTGGACGTGTAGACAGATTTCTCACTTACCTGGAAACACAGATCACCATGGTGGGAAAAATCAAAGCAGCAGTCAGTCCTCTTCTCCTGCTGCAGCCTGTGACATTAGTGGAGCCAGAGTGCCAGAGATGGTGGAGAATCAAGGCAGGGTCTGGGTGAAGGGTCCATACAGCCACAGACCAGCATGGTCAGAAGCATAGACATATCATTAGTACATGATGGGTAGAACGGGAAAGGATGGCATCACTTTGGTCTCCTCCCCACTACCAGCTATCTGGATAAGACCTCGCCAGTTCTGAGGGCTGGTGCCTCCCTGCCCCTATTCACAAGGAATACGGGTGCTTCTTCAGTAGAAGGTCTGATTAAGACTGTGCCCAGAAGGTCAACTCTTTCTCAGGGATCTTTGTAAGGGAAATGGCCCTCATGGTGGGCCTAGCGTGTCCTTGAACAATTTTATTTCTCTCCATACAGTGTGTGCACCGTGACTTGGCAGCTCGTAATGTCCTCTTGGCTCAAGGAAAAATTGTGAAGATCTGTGACTTTGGGCTGGCTAGAGACATCATGCATGATTCCAACTATGTCTCCAAGGGCAGCGTATGTACTTAATCAGTAAAGCTCTGCTTTAACTGAAATGAGAAGTGTCAGTTTTAAATGCTGTTTCATGTCCTTGCCATTCAGGGTTGATCATTGGGATGAATGCTCCTCAGAAAAATTTTTCTTCAGTTCATTAATTCCTGTAAATTTTATAACTGTGTTTTAAAGCCAAAAAGTACTTGGCCACATTCAGTACTTCACAGTACTTTTTTTAACTGGCAAGTTTTGTGACTGTATAAATTATTAAGGAACTGTCAGTATGATATGGAGAGAGTAGTGACCTATCAAACAGCGACATATCAGATCTAGTTCAGCAGTGCTGGATTTTCTATCATACCTTTAATCAGCCTGGTCATTTGCTAGTGATAAAATGAATACGGTTATGTCTTAATTAGTTTTTGTGGGGAGCAGCTAGTAGCATTGCTTATAATCCTGGTATCTCTGTGTTAAATGACATGAAAAATAAACACTAGTCAGGTTAACACAACTTTTCTTATAGAGAGAGGTTATTCCTGGCTATCAAACAACAGTTGTGATGGTTAGCATTTCTTTAATGACTAATCTGTGTGGTTTGGGGTTTCTTTCTTTTTGTTACAGACTTTCCTCCCAGTAAAATGGATGGCACCTGAAAGCATTTTTGACAACCTCTACACAACATTAAGTGATGTCTGGTCTTATGGCATTCTGCTGTGGGAAATATTTTCTCTTGGTATGCACAGTGAATTTTTTCCTATGTTTAGAGATTAAGATTTTTCAGTTCAAACTGTCCTACATGAAGTGTTTAAAATTCTACAGTAAAAATGTACATGTGAAATCCACTGTTAGTTGTTCTTATATATGGAGTTTCAGATTCCAGTTTGAAGTGAAATGTCCATACCCTCCCAAAGTTCTCTTTGGTTTTTTGGTTTTTTCTTTTTTCTTTTTTTTTTTTTTGGAAGATAGTTTTTTGGGTTTTTTTTACTTTTTTCTAGAAAACTAAAAAAAACTGATTGAAAATCTCGTGGAAAAGTGTTGATACATTGTACCAGAATTGATTTTATAACTAATATGAGAAGGAATATCTTTCTCCCTTGCTGTGGGGTGCCTGGGCTGCAGCCCAGCTTAGTGGCTGGTTTGAAACAGTCTCTTCATATATGTTTCACGAGAGCATGTCTTAGTCTCATTATAGAATGGAAATAAATGTCAATCTTCTGGGACACTGCTTTCTCATTTCCAAGTCAGCACTGTTCACACAGTTGGTTTATGGCAGTGTAAAGTGGTTATGACAATATACAGCAGTTACAGACAATGTACAGTTCCCAGCTGGGAACAGCCTGGCTCTTTCCTCAGCCTCATTAATTAGCCCCATGGACAGGTGTCTGGCCTGCTTCAGCAAGCATGCATTGCCCAGATTTACTCTCAGCAGAATTAATTATGCCTATATGGTAACTACTGTTGCCTCACTGCAACCCCAAGACTAATGTTATTTTCTAGAGTAAGTTGTCACATAGCTGCTTCTCAGAAAACAACAGTTGCACCACTATTTATGGTATCTTTATTGTAATCTCTGGGCATCATAGGATCCTGTAAATCCTCATTCCCCGGAATCCCTGTGAGGCATGTGAGTGCCATTGAATTGTTCAGGAACTGAAGCACGCCTATACTTCACTGCCCTGTAAGGAAGGTTCTGAAGCCCAGTTTTAGGTGAAAATCCTTCTTTTGAAAGGGCTGAGGTTTCTGGAGTAATATTATAGCATGGCTCCTCTGTCTGAGAAAGTTGTTCTCTCTTGGAAAGCAAAATATATCCTCAGCAATGTTTGTTAGCAAGGTCAATTTTGACATCTTGCTACCATGTTGACTTCTGCTTGAATGACCCTTTTTACACATCAGTGTCAACCCAGCCTGAGCGCAATGATTCCTGCGTGCTGCAGCCCCAAATTGTCAGTTAATTGTGTCAGCTCAGAGGCCAGGTTCAAACTTTTGGACAATCCATGCATCTGAGATGTTAGCTGTTGTCTAAAGCCAGCTGCCCAGGTGGGACGACTTGGGTATAGAGGGCACTTACTCACACTGAGGCTTCAACCCCACAGCCAGGATGGGGTGTGCAACTCAGGCCACTCTCAGCTGTTGCACTGGTGCCAAAGGCAATAATACCAAACAGCACAAGTGTACTGGCTAAGTTCTCACAGAAATTCAGAGGCAGAGTCATGGCCTCAGATATGCCAAATGCAGGCTGATGACCTGATCCAGGTATCATCTGATCTCTGTACCCACCCAGTACATTCTACAAACACTTTAAAGGTACTTTTTTTCTAAGTAATACCTACTTCAATCTTTCCTAGCCAGTGTTTCACATTAGGACTTAATGTCATCAAGACAGTAGTTCTGAAGTGAAACACTGGCTAGGAACCAACCATTTTGATGTCATGTCAAGGCATTAGCACTTTTTGACATGAACAACAAGACAGTATTTGGAAACTTTGCATGGATAGTCAAGTACAGAGTAGTACTTTTAATTCTCTTTTATTTGCAGGTGGCACACCATATCCTGGCATGATGGTGGATTCTACTTTCTACAATAAGATCAAGAGTGGATACCGAATGGCCAAACCTGACCATGCTACCAATGAAGTGTATGTGTGCACTTGCCTTTTCCACACCTGGTCAGCCTCCAGACTTGGCTTTAGTTTCTGTTTGGTTCCTTTACCAGTTGAATAAATTGGTTTCCATCTAATCTGCAGGTATGAGATCATGGTGAAGTGCTGGAACAGTGAACCAGAGAAAAGACCTTCTTTCTACCATTTGAGTGAAATTGTGGAGAACTTGTTGCCTGGAGAGTACAAAAAGGTTTGCTCTTTGTAATTTTCTGTGTTTTCTGTGAACTGTTCCAGAGAGAATTACAAGTTTTGTTCCAGCCACGAGAGCCATCAGCGCTGGACTGGCACATCCTAACCTACATGAATTCTGTGATTAGGATGGGGACACTGCATGTTCAGTTCTTTCATTCGAGCTTACTGGGAGAAGCAGTTCTGCAGTACTGACTGGGAAGCAGAACTCTCCATTCTTAATGAAATCCTACCAACTCAATTTTTCTACTGGAGAATTGATTTCGTATATTTTCATGGGATTTTCTAGGCAGTGAAATAATTGTGAAAGAGGGACTATTTGGCCCATGTGTATAATCTTCCTGTCTCCATCTTTGGACCCTTATATCAGCAAGTTTTCCCCTCATACTTCTGATAGCTCTGGGCACACTCTGCCTGCCCCATCATTCAGTGTTTCATTTTCCCACCTACCTTAACTCCCTTCTCCTTCTCCCTAGCCTTCTTTCACATCTACTAGTCTGCTTTGTGCTGCCACATTTGCTCTTACATGATCTAAAACTTACATGTCACTTCTCCCTTCAAAGCAATTGAAGATGCTGGGCTTCTCTGTCCAGTGTCGCTGGCTTATAGGGCAGAATATTTGCTGGGCTAACAAATCACAGCTGCCCATCTGAAGAAAGGCAGCCTCAGTGAATAGCAACTAATGAGGGGTTTGAAATTAATATTTTCAGAGCTATGAGAAGATTCACCTGGACTTCCTGAAAAGTGATCACCCAGCTGTCACACGCATGAGAGGGGACTGTGACAATGCTTACATTGGTGTCACCTACAAGAATGAAGACAAACTTAAGGACAGGGAGAGTGGTTTTGATGAGCAGAGGCTGAGTGCTGACAGTGGGTATATCATCCCCCTGCCTGACATTGACCCTGTTTCTGAAGATGAGCTTGGCAAAAGAAACAGACACAGGTAGGTGCAGTTTACAGATCCTGTAGCCCATAGTCACCATTTGGGGTCATGTTTGGCAATCTCTATTAACATGCTTCAGCATCCTACTCTGCAAATTGTTTTCTTAGCTCTGTTGAAAATACCTTTTGGGGGAGTCCCATGTAAATATGGTAGTATGACTGGCCACATTGTCTTCAATGGGAAAAACATAATTTTCCTCCAGCAAGATGATTGCCTAGGGAAGGGGACTGCTAGTGGGGTGCTCCTGTGTGTCTCTGGGACTCCCTTACTAGCTTGGCCAGGTCACAGTGGCTGTCTGGTGGCTCTGTGGGTATATTTTGCAACATATCTTGCCTCCACAGCTCCACTCCTTGGAACTTCGTAGGATTGATTTGTTCTGCATGAGACCAGTTCAAAAATTTGGGAGAAGTTTTGAATATCTTCTGTGGTATAGTTTTCTATGACAGCAGGGTATCCAGGACTTTTTACTTCTCTCTTGTCAGTTTGCATGACCAATTCCACTGCAACACAACCCTGTGTGATCCTAACTGTGAATGGCCAGGGTTTAATTCAGTACTTAATTCATAGTATATAGAATTCGCAACCTAAAAGGTTTTTTTGTTTGTTTGGTTGGGTTTTTGTTTTGTGTTGGTTTGAGGTTTGTTTGTTTGTTTGTTTGTTTTGGTTTGGGGGGGTTGTTTGTTTTGGGGTTTTTTTTGTTGTTGTTTTTTGTTTTTATCATATTTTTGTGCAATATTCAAGAGGGGGCAGAATGAGGTCTCTAAGAAGAACTATCCGGATTAAGATCTATTACCTCTCTCTGTTATTCTTATCTTACTCTCTGTTATTGCTATCTTATCTTCTCCTGACCTCCCTAGATTTACCTAAGCGACCTATTGTCACAGTAGCGTCATAAAACTGTTTCTCTAACAAGTCTCTGGTTGAAAGTGTTTGGAGGAACATATGAACAACTGCTCCTTTAAATTACAAGGTTGTTCACTACTTACAATATACAAGATATATCATGACCTAAGAAACTGGTGGTCAGAGTCACCTCAGATTGATCCGTGGGTCAGAGAGCATCTGTGGGATAGTGTTCAGTCCTGCTAGAGATTAGAGTACTTACCCAGCCACATTTTCTACATATCTCTGTGATATTTTTCTCTTCCAGTTCACAGACATCTGAAGAAAGTGCCATTGAAACCGGTTCCAGTAGCTCTACCTTCATCAAGAGAGAGGATGAGACCATTGAGGACATTGACATGATGGACGACATTGGGATTGACTCCTCAGACCTGGTGGAGGACAGTTTCCTGTAACCTCATGGACACCTTCCAGCTCTGCACACGGGAAAGCTTGCCATGTCATCTACAGACTTCTGCTCCACAGAGAAAACCACTTTACTAAAACATCAAGGATGTAAAGAGGAGGTGGATTTGTACAGAGGAACTCCCAGTAATGGGCAGAGGAATCAGCCTGAGTATGAATGAAAGAGACATGTTGAAGATGGATTTTTTTAGTGTTGCTTCTTGCAGTACTTCAGTAGCATCTCAGTGTTGTTTGCCATTCGAACCGGTAGGGGGACCAAGGGGAAGGCCACAAACAGACCAGTTTTGTATTTTAAGGGCATTCATATGACTTTGATGGATCGAATTTCCACTGCAGCAATATTTCAGCATTGTAATTATGTAAATAACTGTCTACTCAAGGATCTTTTGGGGTGCACATTGAACGTATGTCATGGATTTTAGAAGAGATCACTCATGAATTTTGTGTACTTCCTCTCTCAATTTCAATGTCAGCTGCTGTTGAACTACCATGTGAATTAAAGAACGTGAGAAAACCACTTTTGGGCCAAAAAGGTCTAAAACCACAAGGGACTGACTGGTACTACGAAACATTTTATTTTTAACCGTTAAAGGGGAATAACAATGATAATAATAATGATAATAATAATAATTAAAAGTCAGTCTATAATAGGTGTTAGAAACCTAGTAAGTCTTATTAACTCTAGAAGGTAGCTGATTTCAAGATAATACTACTACTGTTTTCAGTAACACTAAATGTATATTTTACAATTCATTGTCCTTCAGTAAAAGCACAGTATCAAAAAGCTTTTTGAAGTGCAGGGGAGAAAATATCACCTGAAAATTTTTATGAGACAATTCTTTTTTTTTTTTTTTTTTTTTTTTTTTTTTTTTTTTTTTTTNTTTTTTTTTTTTTAATCTACATAGTATGGTAATTTTTCCAGTTAGCTAAAGCTACTTTAACATGGAGAAAAAAATTAAGATTTTATTTTCTCTCATAAGCTGAGTAGCTTTTCAAATCACATGTACTGGAAGCATTTAGTTGTCCTCTGACTGAAGTTCTAAAAATTTAAATTAAAAAAAAATTATGCCAGCTTTTCAAGATTCTGGAGAATAGAAGATTATGATAAAGCACAGCAATATCCCATTATTAGCGTTTCATGGGTACTCAAATCTTATCCTGGGGTTAGCTGTGAAGAATTTATTTGATATTTGAACTAAGACATCTCTCCCAGCCTGGAACTCGAGTTAAATAAGCAGAAATAATTCTGCAGCAGATATTCTTTTCTTAGTTTTCAGGTTTAAACCGGAACAGAAAACTCTCTTATTTTTTCAGACTGTAACTACAAAAGGTAATTACTTCCAAGAGTGTATTTTGGAAGAAGGTGTATGAAAACGAGCCTCTTCTCAGCCTGCAATTGTTGTTTTTTGACACCACTTCTATGAACAAAATATTATGATTACTGCTATCACTGTACAATGTATTCTTGAGTTATGATGCTTTGGGAGACTTACGTGTGAAAAAAGGTACATCACTGCAAAAGGCCCCACCCATCCTTTGTGGTACTCAACTTTCAAACTTCGCCTTAATTCAGTGTGAGGAGCACCTCATAGGATGTGCCCAGCCTCTGTCATGACATAACCAATGCAAATGCGGTGCAAACTCATTCCTGTGTTGCAGTATTTTCCTAGGAAGTGTGAAAGCCGGACCAGCAGCAACTGACAGAACGTGCTGCATGTTAAACTACAGTTTAACTTCAAACGGCCCTGAGAAGCTCCACAAGTCTCCTTGGTTTCACTTGTTGTGGACAGCTGTGGATTAAATGAAAGCAAATGTAATATTGCCAGTGTTACAGGGTGGAACGCCACATGGGCAAATAATTCTCAGTATGGGTTTCAAACTGTCACCAGGCTGAGGCATGTACAAACTACAGCAGATGTGAAAACAGGGCCTGAAGCGAGCCCCCACATTTTCAACCCTGATGGAAACCGACAATCAGAAAGAACTGTGAATGATGGCGCATTCTCTGTTTCTTGTATTCAACAGATCAAGACCAAGTGTCTTCCTGGCAGCCATGCTTTAGTCAAGCACGTCACTGAGCTCTGTACGGGGACAACTGTGAAACACAAGACTCTTGATTTAGCCAGGACTGGTGAGATGATGTAAAGTCTCCCTCCAGTTATGAACTACGAATTGAGGAAACACAAATTGTCTGTGGACATCCCAGATATCTGAATGGCCAATTGAGACCACATGTGCCTTAATTTGCATGTGTAGTCATTATATCTGCACATTCAAATTAGGCAAGCAATTTCACCTGCATTTTTGCACATGGCCTAGTGTTCTTCAGGGTTTGAAAATCAGCCCTAGCACATTTTATTATATCAGTTACTGGAATCTAAGGACATTTTCACGCAGTCTTGCCTTCCCCCCGCCAGTTTCATTCTGTATCTCACAGTGCATCTCAGGCTAGACTCAAATGGTGGATGTGAACCAGAGCTGGCTCACTTTCTGGTCCATGGTAATGTAAATTCTCCATCTTTTCATGGGTATTGTGTAGATGAACTGCATTTGTGGCAGGCGTCTGGTAAAAGCCAGCTCACTGCAGGCTTGGAATCAGATAAGCTGGCCTGGAAACTGGAATGAGAAATAGAGGAAGACAGAGAATTTACTAGAGAGAAAGAAGTGTGAGAGGATGAATTGTTTGATTTTACAATATTATCAGTATTACAGACTTTTTTTTTATGGCTTAATTTTTGAGAAGCCGCTGGAGAGATATTCCCAAAACTTGTTCTACAGTAATTGTATAACGACAATCAGTGTTAGCCTATGAAATGCAGCTTTTAATTTGGAATGGCCAACCAATTCCTTTATGGCATGGTCTGCAACTTGTACAAAATGGTCCTATTACATGATGAAGGACGTGAGATATGGTGATGTTATACATCAATATGTATATAAGTATTTTTATATAGACTTCTAGAATACTGCCAAAACATTTATGACAGCTATATCACTGCCTTTGTTTATATTTTTTTTACTGTGATATATTCCACAGGCACGTTAACTGTTGCACTTTGAATGTCCAAAAGTTATATTTTAGAATAATAAAAAAAGGAAGTGTTTCCAAAATGATGGCTGTTGTGAAATGTTTGAAGAAGGGCATACTGGCCTGAGTGATGGTAGGCACAAAATGTATTTCAAAAATGCCCCTGTTGATATTTTGTCTTTGAAAAACTCTTGTAAATTAAGATCTCTATATTTCAATAAATGATATATAATTTAAGGATATGTGAGGGGTCTATACTCACTTATTGAAAGATGGTTGTAAAGAATCAGTCTTGCTTGGAGTTTTTTCCCTTAAGAGGTTTTTGGTTAATTGAGTTCTCTGCAAAGCCATCAGGCAGCAATGACAAGCCGGTCTCTGAGCTCTTCCAGTGGGTATAGTGGGGGAGTGTTGGCGGCAAATGACCTGGGTAGCAAGTGATGTCTATAATGAGTCATGTTTTCTCCCAAATCACAGCAGGCGTGGTGCTCCAGTGACTGCTGCCTAGAGCAGAGCATGTGGCCTGAGGTGGGCGCTGTATTCCCCACACAACATGAAATCCTTTCTGGCCTTGGCACCAGGTGTGCTGGAGGGTTTGATGCCTACTGGTCTGCACACACTTACGAAAGGCCTCTGACTGCAGGGATTTTTAAACCTATGCTGAGCTCGCTTCCTTTATGAATCAAACCAGATTTGTCCTACGGTTCTGTGCTCCCACAGTAATAAATATTACACAGTGGATGTAACTGAATGTAAATTTGAGAAGATTTGTAAGACTTCAACCTGAAATGAGAGTTAAACTTGACAGCTGCACTTCCTGCACTGGCTACACTTCCTCTATGGAAGCCTGTCTTGGTTTGCCAGTGGGAGCCAGGCAAGGCTGGCCGAGGGAGAGCCCTGTGAATAGGCTGGTTGTCAACTTTCTGTCCATCGGGTGGTCACTGTTCTTAAAACATGCTGGAAAACGAACTCTCCATCTAACCTATTCTGTCCTTCACTGCTTCCTCACAAAGGAAAACCCCTCCTCATTCAACTAGGGTGCAGCATCCTTGGCCCTTGCGTTAGGTAAGAGTTACAGTAGGTTGTCTCTGCTTTGTGTCCTTGCTGAAGAGGAGTCTTTATCTTGTAACACTGCATGATCACACAACACTTCCTGGCACCCCGGGGGTTCACAAAAGAGTCATGGCAGTGCTTGTGACCTTACATCCTGCTCAGCTGTGCACCTGCTCTTCCTGAAGTTCAGCAGCTGTGTGAGACATGAGGACTGATGTATTCATTTTTCCTGCTGTGTGGGGTAAAGGGTGGGGGTACTGAAATCTCCCCCTGTGCAAGCGAGTACAGAGGTACTCTCTGGGTATGAATCTTAGATTCAGTTCTCCGTCTCCTTCTTCTCCTTTGTGGAGTTGGGTGCATTCTCTCGTGCAGGACAGCTGTGTGTGTGCCTGTGAGCATGTCTGTCCATTCTGGGGAGCATGGATAGTGAGTTTCTCACTCTCTTACTGAAGTAGATCTGTTTTGGACAAAAGCTTAGCCCCTTGCTCCACTGATAACCCCCGACTGGGTGTCTGACAGGAGTCCCACTCATCATTTTGCCCCCCATCTCAAGGCCTCTGCAAGTATTTGGCTGGAAATGTGCCAAGGAATTGCACTGGCATACGGCAGAGGCAGTCTGCCTGGGGGAGCGGAGCTGGGGAAGAGCAGCACTGTGCCTGGAGTAGCAGAAAAGAGTGGGCTTCTGGTTATGATGTGAAGGGAAAAGTAAGGAATGGCTTTCCACACGGGCCCTGTGCAGGAGACCTTAGTTTATGCAGGTAAAAAGATCTTTGACTAAGCTTCTGGATTGCTATGAATGGTGCACAAGGGAAGCAGCAGGTTCACCAGCCAGAGACAAGCCACCCAGCCACCTTGAGATGCTTCCAGTGGCTCTGGAAACCTGAGGCACAGTGCCTTTGCAACTGTCTCAGCAAAATGGTTGTAACCCATCAGTTTATCCCCATTGTTAGAAGTTTTGTGGTATGAGAGCTATTTTCTGGCACAAGCCCCAGGAAAGATGAGAAACGAAAAACTTCATGGGCTCAAAAACAGAGAGAAAGTCACCCCACAGACCTGGGCTAGCTTATGAAGCCAGCAACTGAAGCAGAGTCCATACTCCATGGGAGTCACATCACTGATGCCTACAGCAAGGTAAAGAGTTGGGTTAGGGCTTGTCCATCTGATCCTCTCTCTGTCCTCCATCCCTTGGCACAGCCAGCTCGTGTGAGACTAAAACGTAGTGGGTGGCAGAGGAGGCCCCTTCCTCTGCTAGCGTTGATATTCAGTGCTTTTCAAAGGGAAAAGTCATCTAATTTCCAACCCCAATTCATTCCCATCCACGCAACTGGAGGTAAGGATTAAGGACACTTTCAAAAATTCCAAAATTTCTTTTCATTTGTTAATAATACATGTACTGAAATAAAAAAGCCAAATTTTTCTTATCTGAATTGGCCACAAGATGGAAGCATCAGACAAAAATATGTGAAATCATTCTTTTCCTCATCCTTTTTCTGTTGGTTCCACAGCCACACATGTGTACTGCCACTGCAGAGGCAGAGCAACTGGAACTCTTAAAGCAATAGGAATTACATATGGTGTCCATAAGCTCCAAATGTTTTATTTGGAAAAACTATGAACCTATTGTGATAACCATCATTTTCCATAGGATGACTGGAAACTGCCTTGCTATCCCTGATGACACTGAAAGACATTCTGCATTTTGCTTCAACTAACTTCTTGTAGAGAGAGAGAGAGGGATTTAGAATAAAACATGACTTTAAATATGGTGAGGAGTGAGACCTTAGATATCCCAAACTCAGCTGAGACTGTGTCTGTCTCTTTGCATTTATTCTTTTGTTGCTTTAGTGTTGTGCTGGTGTTAGATGAGAAGTCAGAAGCACTCCTGAGCTGAGGGCTGGATTCATGAACCTTCATGACACAAAAAAAAATGGTTGAAACCAGTGTAATGTAGGTACCAAGGCCCCCAAACTCTAACTACAAGAAGGCGTGTGGGTTTGAGTGTTAGCTTGAATTTTAAAGCTATTCCACGTCCTGCAGCAATCTGATATATCATACATTGCCGTATCCACCCTGACATTAGCTCTGCTGCACTCTGCCAGCAGGAGCATTGCCTGCTTCATCATTTCTCCATAGAAGTGATGCAAGATTTGTAAGAAAGGGGATATAATTAGACCACCTGATAAAACTGAAAAAAAAACTGAAAAGCAACTCAGGTCAGGTCTTGAGGTAGGGCTTTGGTAACTAAAAACTGGATTGTGTTTTCCAGCTCTACTAATTGGCCTCATAAAATCCATGTCTGTATATTATTTCTGTGTGACTGAGACAACAGCCCCTGTGTTGCCAGCAGAACCATGTGCCAACTGATATCTGAGTCTTGGAAAAGCCTGTTAAAGGCAGTTTTAAGCTTTGAAATTGGAGCCACCTTGTCAAAGGTAAGGCAAGCACGTGTGTGTTCCCAGAGACAGCTCTGCAAAAAAGTGGGTCCCACCTGCAAG
The DNA here is from genome assembly GCA_013399855.1 of Oxyruncus cristatus. Lineage (NCBI taxonomy): Eukaryota > Metazoa > Chordata > Aves > Passeriformes > Cotingidae > Oxyruncus > Oxyruncus cristatus. The sequence continues at coordinate 137,190 of VXAY01003830.1, read as the reverse complement.
TGTACTTGAGTGTAATTGTATTTAAACCAAGTGCATTTGTGATCTCACTGATTGCGTGCTTTTAAAGGTAGAGTTTTGCTTTGCTCACGATCTATTTGACATGCAAAATGATGGGTGCTTTGGTAGGTAAAAATGCTCCTATATTGATGTGGGAAAGATGTCAATGCTCTAAAGCTAACCTTCAATTATAAAAAAAAAAGATAATCTACTGTCGTCATTTAACTTGGCATGCTGTATGACATAAACCAGAGGGTTTCCCAAATCAATTCCTATTTGAACCAGAGCCTGTCATCTAAAAAACCCAAAAAAACCAAAAAGCAGTCTTTTCTCATCTCTGTGAATCCTTGTGTAAATATCAGGTTTTGCAGCTGCTCACATATGAGACAAGTGTTATTAGTTCAACACTCTCAGCATGCACCAAACCGAGACTCATATTTTCACACTGTTTGCTCAGAGCAGCTCAAAAACCCAGTTAGATATAATTTCTAGTCTAATGGGCTGGATGAGCAGGGGAGTGGGATTACATCAGCACGTTTTAAACACTTTCAGTGTAGTTCCTGGTGTCTGCCTGTGGCAGTTCTGGTTATGCGCATGCAATACTCTGATGCTTTGCACATGAAATGGGAATTCCTCTGGCTGGAAGTTAGTGGAGCTGGACTGGCCTGAAGGAGGAAAGATGTCTGTAGGCAAAAAAAATGTTATAACATTTCTATCCATATGGGTGAATTTAGGTAAATGTGTTTTCCCACTCTGTCCCAAGACCTTGTCATGCTTCTCTGATCTGTGTCTCCCCACTGGATGACCCAGGGAGATTGCTCTGAGCAGAGCAGGACGTGTGCCACCACCAGCCCCTCCAGTCAGGGCTGCTTGCACTTGGCTTTTATGTATGCAGAACCAGGAAAGCAGAGAGGATCATTCATTCCATTTCCAACTACAAAGTACTGTAGCAACACCCAGGTTTGGGACACTGCCTTTGGCTGCAAGCAGAGGGGACTGTCCATGCTCTGTTACAACTGTGGGCTGGGCAGGAGACGCTGTCCCTGACTGCAAGGCTTGGCCCAGGTAGTGAGATTGCTGGGGCATGAGATAGTCCGCTTTTTCTGCTGTCTTGCTAAGACTTGCATTTGGCTTGGCCCTTTTTCCTCACACCCACACTTTTCATCTTCCCCCCTGCAGAAGTGAGCTGAGAGGTCTATTGCATCTCTGCCCCACATCAGAATTGGACACCACCAGCCACTGCCAAAAGGCAGGGTCAAAGGTATCCAATGCTGCTCCCAGCTGCTCTTGAGAGCCTGCATAGCTAAAGCATTTCCACAACTCCTCTCTGGATCCTCGGCTGCTCCCCTGGCAGTGAGAAACCCTGAGAATTAAATACTGTGAAAAAGCGTTGTTGAAAATGTTCAAGAGAAACTGTATTTTGAGACAAAATGCATTTGAAAATGTCAGCATACTGTAAAAGAAGATGAAAAAAAATGGTGCGAATATATGTTGCTTTACTGTCAAAAACTGAGCAGCCCAAACCTGTCCTGAGCTGCCAAAAATTAAAAATTTTTTTTTTGGCTCAAATATTTTGGTATTCAGATTTTCTCCTGAAAATGCAATTTTTGCTACGGAGTAAAAAGCAAGCTTTTGGTTTTTTTTGGCCCTGTTGAAATCCACTTTTACCTTCTTTCTGAAAAGAACTCACCCTTCCCATCCTGTGTGCTGAGGCTGAGATTGAGATGATACAAGGACCTTTCATAGGAAGATCTGTTAGAAGTTCCATTGCAACTCCAACATAGTATTTATCAGGATTCCTTTGGCAGGTTCCAAATGAATGCTGGGAGAGGGTAGGGGCATAACAGCTGCCCTTGCTGGATGTTGCTCAGGTTGCAGGCAAGGGATACCCAGGCAAAAAAGATGCATTTTGTTCCCTTGCTCTGCCCTGTGGCAGCTGGCTCTGGGACCCAGTGAGAGCCTTCCTTCCTCAGAGTGTTCCTGAGGCAAGGGCTCATATGTGAGTGAGAACACAGCGGTGGTTCTGTGAGGGCATGTCTGACCACCTGCTGGCCTGCTGCTTGCCCACGGGGCGTCACCTTTGTGTCCCAGGAGCAACATTAAGGAGCTGTCTGAGCCCCACCATGGCTTTGCAACTTCACGCTGATCAGAGATGCTTCCAATGCTGCCTGGGTTTTGCCAGCCATACGGACAGGGCTCATAAAAGACACCACCAACGTGACCCACACTGATCCTGAGACCATCTCAGCCAGGGGAGCTCTGCTGTGCCAGCGCTGAATTTTGTCACACACTGCTCAGGTTATCTTCTTCTGCAACAGCAAGTGAGCAGGAGGCTTGTGAGAATACTAAGTCATCAGAAAAGAAGAATTTTCTTGTATGTCTACTGAGCAGGGGTGATGTAGCTCATGGCAAACCTGCCTTCCTGTCTTCTCCTCCCTCCAACACCATATATCTGGCCCCAACTGCTTGTCCATCATGCTGGCCCCAGGCTCCTGCTGAGATCCCTCCGTCACACACATACTGCTGGCCCCGCTGCTGAGACCTGTCTGACTTGTGCTGTGGGGGGAATAGTAGCTCTGTCCCAGGAGACCTCTCCAATAACAGGAGGTGGCACTGGATCTGCCACTGGTGAGGGAGGCAGAAGGACCCCTGTTTGATTGTATGTGGTGGGAGAGGGAACGGGACCATGTAAGGGTAAATGTCACAATATAACACACTTTATAGTCCTAGCAGGGATCAAACCCTGTCACCATGTCCAGGACAAAGTACCTCTGTTCTTATTCACACAGGAACATCGAGAAAGCATCGGGTCATGTGATGTCATGAGATTGGATTGTCTATATTTATATATATACATAACCACACCTTCTTCTCTCTTTGAATGGTCAAGAACTCCAAATGTTGGTCACCTGGTGCATTGAAATACATCCCTTGCATTTTTCATCAAATGGAAATACATATTTTGCTTTTTTTAATTTTATTTTAAATTTCATTAAAATACCTACAAGAAAGTTTTGGGAATGTTTGCAAGTTTTCTGTTTGTTTTTTTTTAATATGAATGGAAAAAACAAGATGAAAAGAGGTTTAAACCAGCAAAAAAGAGAAGTTAAAAATTATATAATGAGCTTTAAAAAAAAAATGGAAAATCAATGATTATCTACCTTATGTGACCTACAGCCTAGGCTGAGATCAAATCTTTTTAGTAGAGCAGGCACATCTTGAAGACATAACATTTTCGCTAATGATCTGAATTCTTCTGGCTTTAGTAGCTCTGTGATTGGAAGTGCTCAAAGTCTAGACATAAGTACTAATAATTCAAAGCAAAAGTGAATATTCATTTGTTGCAGAAGTTGTACATCTTTCAAACTTTTCCTTATTACTACATCAAAATGGTTTGTTGAATTTTGTCTCAAATCTAGACACGCAGTTTTAGCTTATCAACCCTCGGAGGTGATCTTTGTTGTCAGATGCTAGGTAATAAGAGGGTCCTAGGGGCAGGAGCTCCCTGTGCAATGCCTGGGCTTGGCTGTGCCCTGTTGCCAATGTGTTCTGCCCCAGTATAACCCCCTCCCAGCCTAGGTTTCAGCAAGCTCAGCTCTTTTTGCAAAGAAATTGGCAGAAAGGTTCCTTAGCATGCAACGACCAGAAAGTGGTGACTGGTAAGTACTTGCCTTTCCCACCTCCCTCCCTCCCAAGTCTGCAAACATATCATTATGGAAGTCACAAACTAGCAACACTATTGTACTATCTTGTCCTTCCTCTCCCTTTAGGCCCCATCACCACCATGATATGTCAGTGGTCAGTTCCTTGGAAAATCAGTTTGACTCCTTCTTCCCTCCCTGCAGGTGCTGTGACTCATTTGCCTGAACCTTGCTCTGGAGGACACGAATGCTTCGCTCAGTGCTCACTGTGGTACTTTGCTCTGTGCTTACTGCAATACTTCAAATCACAGATCGGCCTTTGGTTTAAAACCTACGGATTTCAAAGGGCCATACATGTGAGTAACTGTGCAGGATCTCAGTGAGACTGTCTCTTTAAAAAATATGCATTTTGATGCAAGAGCTGGAGTTGGAGAAGAGACAGAAAAAGCAGAGAAACAGTATTAATCAAAACAATAAATGGACAATATGGACCAGTGTCACAATATCATCTCCAGATCCTCAATTCATGACTCTTCAATCCTTTGTAAATGAAGGTCTATTTCCATCTCTGCTTCCAAAATATTATCGAAGGGTTATTAAAAACATCCTCATGTGCTGTTTCAGCCCTATTCATCTTCTTGTACAAGTCTGGAAATATTACCACTGACGTAGAAGGATTTTGACTCAGTCTGTCTTGATTACATAGTGGGCAATGCTCCTCAGTGGCTGACCTTATTAACCCTAATAGAATCACAGAATCATAGAATCAACTGGATTGGAAAAGACCTTGGAGACCATCAAGTCCAACCCTTGATCCAACACTGCTGTGGTTATTAGACCATGGCAGTAAGTGCCACATCCAGCCTCATCTTAAAAACCTCCAGGGACAGTGAATCCCCCACCTCCCTAGGCAGCCCATTCCAATGCCTGATTACTTTCTCTGTAAATAATTTCTTTCTAATATCCAATCTAAACCTCCCTTGGCACAGCTTAAGACTGTAGATGTCTAGGAGGCAAAATGATGATTGTGCTCAAGAAAAAAACCTGAAGCATTGCTGCACAAAATAACAGAGAGTCATAATCTGATCCTCAAAGGCAAGATTTAAGACCAAGACAAAAGACACTGGGTTCTTTCAGTTCCACTTTGTGGACTTTCAAGTTGGGCTTGCTTTGTTGATGCTGTTTATCTACAGATGAGAACTAGCAATGCATTGTGTACAAACAAAAGTGAAGAAGCTGTGGTTCCAGCAGATGAGATTTCACCATCCGTCACAAAGACATGGAAAAGCAATCTGATAAAGCGTATCACCAGTCCAACTCTCTTTTCTGCCAGCATAGAAGTCCACAGGAGTTCACAGATTATAGGGTTCCTTCAGAAATTCACATGAGCAGTCAGCTGATGAGGCAGTATTGTGGGATCAGTTACATGCTTTGGCAGGAAAAAACAAGCCATCGTCTTGTCTTTTTCATTTTGCTAAAAACTTTTTAAAAATGAGGATCCCAGAATCTGTTGCTAAATAGTTCTCAAGTTTGCCTGTCGAGCTTTAATAATTAGCAATAATCTGAATAGAACTGAAAGTTCAAGAGCTATACTTGAATAGGAGATCCAGGTCCTGCCTTTAATCTCAAGTATTCACATCCATAAAGCAGAACTGTAAGAAAGCCATTAATAACCTCTATTTATCTTCCCCATTTTCACAGAGGCAGAGGCTCATGTGCAGTCATTAGCATGTAATAACATAAATACCTATATTCCCTTATCAAGTTGAGTTGTTCATCTGCTTTTCATCTTCGCAGGTTCAGGTGGCTGTGTGTACACAGTCACAGGTGTAAGTGCAGGGTCTGCTTTGGACTGGATGCTTCCTCTTTCATCTCATCCATTCCGAGGGAGGCAGTGATGACCATTTCATATCTCTGAAGTCCATTTCCTCTAGCTGTTCCTTGTCATTTCCTAGCAGGATTTGTCTGTGTATATGAAGGCACAGCTGGAGAGGGGTGGTGTTTGTCCTTTTTTTTCCTACAGCTGCTCTCTCTGTGTGTGTGTAAGATGTCAAGGAGGCTTCAGGTGTCCGGGTTGCAATGAGGAACAGTACCGGAGTGTGACCTTGAAGTCTTCTCAGGACAAAAATCAGTTCCCTGGTTTAAATTTGGTACTTTCTGGGGGTTTAGATGTATAAGTATTTTCACTTTTTGCTTCTTGGAAAACACAATGAGGAATGTGGAACTGAGAAGAAAAAATGTGTATCTCAGGCTAAAAAGAAGAGGCAGGAAAAGAGCAGAGACAAGTCCACAGGTAGGGAAGGTGCTAGAGATTAAATGAACCAGAGTTAAAGCTGGCTCAAAGTTTGCAGGAGTTTGTAGGTGAGGTGAGGAAAGGGTAATATCAGAGGCAAAACTGGTATTTATAGAGAGGCTGTGAAATCAAGGGCAGATACTAATAGACTTCCTTCAGTCTATGTCCCACCATAGCTGTCATTCAACAACAGCATTAAATGGCACTGAAAGCTGAATTTAAAATGTCCTTTTCTAGACTGATTTCACAAAAACTCCCAACCCAGCTGTGATAAAGCTGTCACTCAATTTACCAACAAAATGAGGGCTGGGTCCTCTAAGAAGACCGTATCTTACCATGGGAATCTCTACCTGTTTTTGTTAAAGGCATATTGTCAAAATGATACCTGCATATTTCCCAAAACGAGCCTTGAGGATTACACCTGTCTTTGCCAACTTCTGTCATTAAACAATTTCCTGTCTCCGGTTTCGTGCTTTATTTCCTGCTGGTGTCTAAAGGATGCACGCTGACAGCTGAAGAAAGCAACTGTTGTGAAACACTGGCACTGCCTGTGGGGCCGTGATCATCAGCAAGACTGACTGGTGAGCCTGGGTGAGATGTTTTCTTTTGTTTTGATCAATCGTTTAGTGTGAGAAAAATGTGGCTTTTGTGGATCTGGCACTATTCACTAATTGGGCTGAATGTGCAGATTGACTAAAGCACATGCTTATGGTTTGGGTGATCCAAGTTCAACTCTGCCATCTGCTTAAAGGCTCGTCTTCCTGCAGCCCTGGTTGAGCAGGCTCTGGGTTGAGCAGAGCTGGCAGATGTAGAGTCTCTCTCGCTGAAGTTGTTACACTTTGCATAAAAAGATTAAATATTTATTAGCGATGATGGTCCTGTGTGTCCCAGCTCCCAGCTGGGTGCCCTAATCACTGCCCTGTAATGTACCCTCTGGAGCAATTCATGCTCAATATAATGTGCAATGTAAGACCACACCAAGGGGAGAGACTGATGAAGCCTTTCGGTGCTGCATGACAGTTTGCAAGGATAAGACAGTCTCCTGGGGAGGGGATGCAGTTACGAATCTCCCTGTACAGAGGAAAGAAGGCAGAATTGGGTTTTCATTAACTTTGTAAATGTGCCAAGCTGCAGGCTCTGTGGAGTTTCCCTTTGGGTGTGGAAACTTTGTTTTTGAGCTGTGCAAAGGACCATAAAAAGTGCTCAAGAAGCTTGAGCCTGCAGGAGACATTTTAAATCCTTTCTACGAGGATTCTCACCTGGCAATTTCAGGTAAATTCAGTAAATCAGAAGAGCTAGAAACAAGTGGAGAGATGCTTGGGTAAAGGGCTGCAACACCCTGTAGAAGAACCAGGAACAGCTGTGTGCTTTTCTGGCATTTATCAGTTCAGGTGAGATTCATTCAAGTATTTCTGAGGTCTAAAGATTGCCCCAATCAACACACAACTGCAGAACTGAGACTTTCCTTCAAAATTTCACAGGCCCTAGTGGGTAAATATAGTTCAGAAATAAATAAGGTTTTAGATTAAGAGTGTTCTTTTTAATAATTTTTTTTTTTTCTCTTCTGAGATTGCCAAGTAGTGCCAGTTTGGATGTAATTTCTGAAATGTGGACATCTGTCTTCTAGGATCTGTACTGAAAACACCATCTTTTTTTCTTATGGCTCATCAAACGAGTAATTCATTAGTAACTAGTTTCAATCTGTAATGACTTTGAGTCTGACTCATGGCTGTAAGTCTTGAACTTTGTGTCACTGTCAGTGGGGTTTGCATGAGCATGCATCTGGGTGCAGAACTGAATCTGGTCCTCTTTCTGGTCAGGCTAATTACTTTCATGTGACGTTTCACAGCTCTTCATCGATCCCCAGAGCCCTTCTAATGTCTGAGAAAGAAAAAGCTGCAGAATAACAAATATACCGTAAAATTACTCTAAAAATAACAGTTAATCTCCTGGTTGAGATGTTAATTTATAGAAGGAAAGGCTTTGGAATAAACCCCAAATCTTCTAATTAAGTGACTGGGTTTTTTCTTGAGGTACATAAGCTATTCTTCTGTCCTTAGCTAAGAAAGCATGTGCTGTGTTGTGTTCTACCCCCAGATCCTTTAGCACTAGCTGAAAGGTATTTCACACCAGTCCACATGTAAGAAAAAGCATTTCATCAGTCTGAAGTAAGGTATAAACAACCTCAGGAAGTTTGGAACATGTTATTAAAACTGTCTCTAGTATCCCTGTTACAGGGTGTTTTGGCATCACATCCTTTAATGTGAGCTTATTATGTAAGTCACTTGTTGGCTCACCTCTGGTCTGTCCCATGATTTCTCATTAGAAAATCACATCGTTTTGTAAGTAGGGTATGAAAAGAGAGACACTGTGCTGCTATTCATTTAATGATTCATCTGTCTTGCTTTCCACCTCATCTAACCCGCCTTTGTATCTGAATTTCGATCTGCCTGTGTCTCGGGCATTTCTCATGGCTTCCTCCATCCCATGCCTTGGGCATGCCTGTACTCAAAGATGTCCAGGCTGGCTTTGGTCACCTCCCTGATCTTAGTGTCAGGGATGTGCTGGCCCTCGGGCTCTGCTGCAGTGAGAGGAGAGGCCATGGCACCCACAGGGAACAATACATGCAAAAGGTAGCACTAAAATACTAAGGAGCCCCTTTGCTCCCGTGTTGTAGGGCATGAGCTGAGCCTACCTAGAAAATGGCCCTCTCCGCGGCCTGCACACCACCCAGTTTGCAGGCATGCCGACACATTCAGGTTTTGCAAGGAGAGGTTATGGTGCCTAAACTTCTGCAGAAACCAAGAGGTGTTTAAACCTCTTTAAAATGGGAAATGGGACACCTAGTTATTTGTGTTTCCAGTTTCCAGTCAGTGCCTCTACCTCTTACCTTACATTTGACACATTAAACTGAAGGATGCTACATCCAGATCATGTATCCAAAACCTAGAGGACTTTGAAGATCAACCAAAACGTCAGTCTTGGATAATGCTCTGAGGCCCTGTAGCTGTGGATGCAACAAGTGATGTGTTTAATACTGCTGAGGAGGTATAACTATATGTGGTCACAGGAAAATATGAAACTATGGAAACATAAATATGAAGTATTTACAGAACTGTACAAGGAAAAGCACCAGGTATTTAATTTTCTTTGGCAGCATAGGATGACATCTGATACCTCAGAGTCTTCAAAAGCCTTCAGACTTTTGTCACAGGGCTATGGTAATCTGTCTCTTTAAAAGACCCTTGACACTGACCTTTTATCAGTCATACTGCTCATGCTGAATACAGCACAGGTCGTAAATCACCCTGCAGATCAAGTAACGGGGCTGAAAACAGCTGGGTGATGGGGACCGCAGAGCATTGCCACCACCACAGCAAAAATCAGTTTGAACTTGTGGTGAGGTTATCTGAAGCATCCAGAAGCCCCAGAATCAGTATGAACTCAGCCTCCCTCTGGGCTTCCTGCACTGCCTATCGGTCCATCAGGCAGCACTGGTGCTGGGCCCACACGTGGCAGGGCTCCCGGGCCACCAGGGGTGGCCACAGGAGGAAGAGGACGGAGACAGGGGCAAAGCAAACCTTCAGAAATCTTCCTGTGGCTTCTGAGGCATGACCAAAGTTTGACATCCTCATGCAGGAGTAACTGGAATAAATACATTGGTGGCAATGAGTCCATAAAGAAACCCGTGAGGGGGACATTGCCAGTGTTTGCAGATGCTTTTTCCAAAATTGCTTTGGAGGTGGAACAGAGCCCGAATATTTCTTTGCTCTTCTTTGTACAAAGGTATGTTTAACTGACCATTTTGAAAGATGATATATCGGGGACTTGATTAACAGAGCAGTGAGGTAAGGGATGAGCAGCAGGACCAGAAAAACCCGAACCCTGCAGTGGCAGGAGTGGTGTAGCTGGGGAGGAGAGTGGGTGGCTGCAGAAGCCAGGAGGTAGGGCAGCAGCCTGTACCACTGTAGGAAATGGGGAAAGCCTGCAAGAATGTGCTGGCAAGAGGGAGAGAATACACAGAGTCTGTCCTCTTGGTAAGTGGAAGCTCATCAGTAAAAGTGGCTATAGATGTTATACACTATACTTATGAACTATCTATTGTCCCTTAGGAATTAAAAATGTGTTAATGATATTGATATGATTTGATAATGCTACCTATTAGTAAGTACTATACTTTAGGTAAAACAGAATTTTTCTGCTCTTTCTCTGGCTCTACAGCTTACTTCCACTGAAAACTGCACATCTGGATCTACTTATTTGCTTATCTGAATTACTTTTGCTGCTTTTGCTACTGCTGCTATAAATTTCCTAGGAAACCACCCTGCAAAGCCTCAGTAAGAATTCAAAATTTCTTCAAGGTCACTCACATCAGAGGTGTTGTTCAAAGCTTTTAAAATAGCTAGTCTAGTGCTGACTCAAACATATTTTTCTTGACTTGGTTTGTATTAAAGGCCTCAGCTACAAACCTTACTCAGGCAAAACTCACACTTATTTTAACCAGGCCCTTGGCTCCTATTGTGTCCTGGTTTTGCTTACTTTGGTGGAAATCAACTTGCATGATATCCTGACCTGGACACATAGTGTGACATTAACCTTTTTGACCAAGTTATCCTTGTTCATCCTGTGCAGGCAGTGGTTATCACAACAGATATGGACGCAGCAGTGAGGGAGGGCTTGGACAAACCACCTGGCCACAGCCAGCTCTTGAACCTCAGGCACAGCTGAGAAGGGTCATCTTGAAGACTTGTCCATTCTTCTGGGACAGCAGGATGGCTTTCCAGGGTGCAGAGGTTGCCTTGGATTCATGTAGTGATATATCTTTCCCTGGGAGTATGTGAGATTGTCCCAGCTGAAGACAGCACTTCACCAATTCTTTATTATCCTGATTGGTACCAGGGGTTTTCAGGGCATAATTGTGGGTACCATCAGTTTTCCACAGGAAACTAGCCCCATGATCTTTGTCTACTGATTGCCAAGAGCAGTCAGACCTTTGCAAAATAGTCCTCCTCAAACTGGAGCTTGCAATTTGAGAACCATTGCCTTTTTACCTTGTCTGAGGCTAATAAATCTTCCAAGGCCCCAATTTTTCTTCATTGGACCAGCTGGAGACTCATTAGTTTGAAATGCTATTTCAGAGAGCAGAAGAGTGAGGTGAGGCAGCAGTAACCAAGGTAGAAAATGAAGGTGGCCGTTCATGCAGCACAGATGATCCCAGAAGGTCCACTAGCTCCTGGAGCTGCTCTAGACGTGGGGCTGGGCTCTGCGACCGCACGGAAAGAGCAGAGGATCTGGCTTGACTCTCAGATTGGTGTTTACAGGGCAGAAGAAAAGTGGATGTTTTACTTGAAATGTTATGGAAATTGCTGAGAAATAATGCCTGTAGAAGGCAGTTCTCAGAGTCTATTTCTGTTCACGAGGACATAAAGGCGTGCACCACAATTAAAAATTCTGCAAACCCATTTCCTTTTATTTTATCACTACAAGGTTCACGAACTAAAAGAGGAGTCTGAGCAATTCGACTCAATTTCCAAGTGGAATTATTAGGTTTAATTTTTTTTAATATACTCAAACCTACTGTATTTTTAAGATAAGCTGGGATTTTTCTCTCTATACAACAATAGTTAAATCTGATACTCAGTTGCTTGGCTAAGAGACTGATAGGATTAAAACCTAAAAATACAAAAGATAGAAACCAGATTGTGTTATCTAAAATATACATCCTCTCCTGTCATGCTGGTAACTTAAGTTCACACAGTATAAACAGAGAACTAACGAGCTCTGGTATTGTCATTTGGGCTAGGGATTTTTTTTTTTTTAAACATAAACTAGCTCCAAGCAGCTCACAGAGCTCTCTGAGAGAGCAGGTACATAGGTTTCAATGTGTCTTCAGTCCACGAGTGTTTGATTGATATAGTACAGTACTCCTGTTCATGTAAATATTTGAAGTTTGAAAAACCTTCTGGTTTTAATTCTGTTAAAAATCCCAACAGTTTAAGTTAACTTCCCATGGCAGAACAGTACTTTCACACACACACACACACATCTGTCTGCAGCTCTGCTTCTCATATGTAGAACACCACCCCCCCCCCCCCCCCCGAGTACTATCCGCGTCGCCACACCANACACACACACATCTGTCTGCAGCTCTGCTTCTCATATGTAGAACACCCCCCCCCACCCCCCCCAAATGATGGATTTCATGGAACCACTTGGTCCTTTTTGTTTCTTACAAACGGATAAGAACGTAGCAGGGGCCTGATACAAAGTAAGCTGATTTTTCAGATTCCCTATTGACCTTGGAGGGTGTTGGATAAACAGAGTTGTAGGACCACTCACTTTCTAGGTTTCACATTTTTCTAAGGAATCCAGTCGTTCTCCTTGCCCCTCATGCAAGCTGCAATCCCAACACAGCATTTATAGAAGTAACTGCTCCCACACTAAAAGGCTTGGAGACCTCAGGATTCTGCTAGCCTGGATGTTCAATTAATATGAAAGCCTTTTTGCTGCATTCACTGCTTTATGAAAATCTGATACTACATTTTTATCTTGTTGATATGAGAAAAATCTCGCCAACTAGATAGATCCCTCATAAATGGGTATCTGAGAGAAGGAGAATGGGAACACCTCAGATTCTCGTCATTCTCGGACACAGTCAAAAGCAGTGAGTAAGGAAACCCAGAGGAGAATTGTTAACAAAGAAGGAATTGCAACTGACATTAACAAACCTCTCTGAGATGCTTTGCTTGACAAATTCAGAGCTGCAAACCACATCTAAGAAGCCTAAACCAAAGAAAATAAAATCTAAATGTCAGAAAAATCAAGAGGCTGGTTCTGTAATCAGTGAAGGAAAAAGATACTGTAAAGCCAAAGGCACAAGACAAACACAGATACCACACTTTGGGGTTTGTGTGTTCTCAAGTTTTTTTTTCTTTTAGCTTCTCAGGTTCTCTAATAGGACTTCTCCTTGCCTACACTCTAGCACTAAAAAGACCATTCTCCTGGTTACCAGTGGCTATGGATAAGCTCAGTTTTCACAGACAGGGAGGAGATGTCTGAGGTACTTGAGTTCCAGCCTTGGAAGGACCTTAAATTCAAGACTAATAAACCCAAGCACCAGCAGAAGTCAGAAGCAATTTTTCAGACGCAGCTCATGCGCCAGCAGTAACTGGATGTCTGTGGCAGTTGGTGACAAGCGTGACTCACCGACAGCAATGCTGCTCCCAGCACAGTAAGGAAAGGCTTGGAGATGCCACTATCACGTGATGCACATCCTTCAGATTCTGCCAACTGCATTGGGAGACACAGTCTGGCTCCCAGTGAGGAGGGACCTTCAAGGCTTTACCACTTCTCTAGCCTAGTTCCTCCATGTGTTGACGTGGCATAGCTTCTTCAGGGAATTAGAGATTGCATTGCAGCGGTGTTATTTTCTTTAATTTTAGGCAGGATTGTTAACTTTTTTCACACTGAGTATCTACTCATCTGGGAGGTAGGAGCCTCCCAGCACAGCCATGATGTTGAGAACCGTCCCCACTGGTTTCACTGTCAGGGTGGCCTTTGTCCTTCGTCCTACATAGAATCATAGAATGGTTTGGATTGGAAGGTGCCTTCAATAATCTAGCCCTGCCATGGGCAGAGACACCTTCCACTAGACCAGGTTGCTCAAAGCACCATCCAGCCTGGCCTTGAACACTCCCAGGGAGGGGGCATCCGCAACTTCTCTTCCTTCTTATCTCCCTATGCCCACACAAAGTCTGTGATGCATGGAGGGGGTAAAAAGTGTGTGTCAGCAGTGGAAGAGGTAAAGCTATCTTGTTGTGGAAGCTGGAGTGAACCAAGGCCACTTGTAATGTTTATTTAAAGCTGCACAGACCAGGTCAGTTCTAATCCCTGCATGTTGTTTCCCTGGAGCAGCTGCCTAGTACCCTGCAATCAGCAACTTCCCTCAGTCCTGCACCCTTGTGGGGTGCACACTGCACACTTTTCTGGGAGAGATTATTTCAGAGTTAGGAAGCCTGTGGAAGGAACAGAAGGCTACCTCCAATGAGGTGTGAGCTTGAAAGCCTACACGGAGTAGTCTTGTGCTTCCTGACACTTGGAATTGAATATAATTGTGAAGTTTAAGAAGGGAGGCTGTCTTCTAAAACTTCACCTTTTCAACATTTTATTTGTTTGTTGTTGCTGTTTGGTTTTTTTTGCTTTCTTTTTTTTTTTCTTTTAATTCTGGCTTATGCAGGTGGAGCCAGTCTATGCATTAGCTTGTTCCTGTCTGCCTGTGGCTTAGCTATATATTTTAAGACTGTTTTCCTTTACAGGAAATGGGAAGCTGTGGAATGCAAAATATCATTTTAGTAAAAATAATACTTCCTAACAAAGCCCAAATGATTTAGTGTATGCAAAAAAAAAAAAAAAAAAAAAA
>VXAY01003830.1:59766-122818 GCA_013399855.1 Oxyruncus cristatus | reverse complement strand
AAAAACAAAAGACATTTAGTGACAGAAAAAAAAAAAAAAAAAAAAAAAAAAAAAAAAAAAAAGAAGAAGGAAAAAAGCGCAGATATACCAGAGAGACTCACTTGGAAACAGTATTTGGTGATTAACTTTTTTTCCACACTACATTTTTTAAAGTTAGGTGGATGCAACCAGAGAGGCTGACTTGAGTAGGCTGTTTGTTATTCATCACTTACTTCTCACTGTTGCTCCAAACATTCACAAAATACAAACATGTTCATTGTGCACCAGTGTCCCCAGCAATGTTTCTGCCTCCAACACAGTCAACCTGAAGCCATTATCCTATACAATACAGAATTGGCACAGATAACAAGAAGTCCAAGGAAAGTAGGCAGCTGGTTATCCTTTTGGACAAGTTAGTGGTGGGCAAAACCCAAATATGAATGTATCAGAGATTCCTTATTCTCTGGTGAGAAATATTTCTTCTCAAAATGGTAGGAAGATATTTCTTTAAGTGTTACACTGAGGACTGAGGACTTAATCAAAAAAATGATTCCAAGTGTGTCTAATTACCTAGAAGGTAAGTTAGTGCAGGGGTGGTCAGTGGTCTGCAGTACACGGCTGTGATCTGCCCATGGCAGTGCAGAGCTTCACAGGGATAAATTTGCTTTCAATAGTTTCACCTTCTCAGCCATCTGCCTGCTGTCCTTTCGCTCCCTGCTTCCCCACACATGCACAGGAGAAGTAGCTCAGCTAATCACATAGAAGATGAGTCAATTTGTGAACACTTTCCATGGGCAGAGGTGAAAACTGGCATACGAAGATGTATAGAGGACAGCCCCTTTAGTCTGGTCTTGGGTGTGGGGCCTGAATGCTTTGTGCTTACAAGTGCTGAAGGTTCATGGTTGTGAGTGCAGTTTGCCATTTACAGCTTTCACATTGACTTGCTTCTTTCATCCTACCAGGTGCCAGGGCTTGTGGTGCTGCTGGCTTGGCAGGGCTAGTGGGTGGTGGAAGGGGTCCATGGCTTAGCTGCCCACACAGCAGGTGTGTCCAGCAAATCCTTATGTGTCAGGATGTCTCCAGGAAAAGCAGGGAACCAGTTTGCAACCTTTTAATTCATTTCAGCTGGAATTTGTTGCACACAATAAATGTATTTGTACTGAATAATTCCATCTTCACCAGAGAAAGAGTCAGTTTTGCTTGTGGACAGGCTGCAGGAACAAGCCAAGATTTTTCAGCATCTGCAACTGAATTTCGACCTTGCAGAGTAATTAAAGAAAATATATTAAATAAAGTATGCTTTAGCTTGCTTGTTCCAGAGTCTTCCCTTGGCGGATACAATTACTTTCAAATGCAGTGATAGGGCAACATTATTCTAGCAGAGACTCTCCACAGTAACCTTATCAGAACAACTTTAAGCCAGCACATAGGGACAAGAAAGTCAGCTCAGGTTCCATAGAACTGGGACCATCCCTAAGAGCCCTAAGGCCCTGTTTTGCCTGCCAGGGAAATGAGAGAGGATGTGCTTGATGCCACAGCAGAAAACAAATGAAAGAGAAGCTGTGAATCCACTGACAAGCAAGGTAACCATACCAAGCATATCTCTGCTACATAGCTGTGTCAATTTGGTTAAAATATTTACATTTTACCTATGTCAAAAATATGAAGCACACTGATGTATCTTTCTCAGAAAAAGATAATAAGTTTAATAGTGTTGGTAAGAGAGATAAACCTTTATTTTAATAAAGATTTTGCCACAGATATTTTTCTTCTTTTATAAGACTGCTTATAATAAAACATCATTGGGAAAAACGTAGGCCATTACTGACCACAGCATCAGGCAAGTACGGCTTCCTGAGAGACCATTTGCTGTCATGTTTTTGTTTCTCCCAGACATCATCTTCATGCTTTGAAAGAGGGGAAAAACCCAACGTTTGCCTGCTGTTGTCTCATGGATGCCTCATGCCTATTCAATTAGTTTAGTTGGTTTTGATATTCCAAAGAAAAGGCATTCTTCCTGACAGTGTTTGGTGTTTGCTATGGGATGGAAAAAAGATTACTGCTGTCTGGTACATTTTCTTCTGTTGAAAAGGAGTCCAAACCAACAAAGCCTTCCACCTGTGAGTGATACTTAGTCAAATAAATGGGACATTGCACAGAAATTACTAACTTGAGCAAAGATTGCAAAGTCAGTTTTGCCCTTGTGAAAACACTGCTGATCATAAACAGAAAAAGGTAAAAAAGAAGAAAACACTAGAAAAGACAAAAACCTGAATATCACAACTTTAGGTCTCAGAATCTACATCCTGCACAGAATTTGCAGGTAAACAAGTTGCAGGCAAAAATGCTATGTCCACAATTAAGCATTGGAGAGTTAATTCCACTTAGCTCCTTCAGCGCTTGATATGCAGGTACCACCAGATGATTGATGGTTACTTTATATCAATCACACCTGGCAATTTTTTGGACTTCAGTAAAGCTTTTGATCCTGTCTCTCCCAGAATCCATCTGGACAAAATGTCCAGCACACAGCTGGATAAACACATCATGTGGTGGGTGAGCAATTGGCTCACAGGTCGAGCACAGCGGGTAACAGTGAATGGAGTGACATCAGACTGGTGACCTGTCACTAGTGGGGTTCCACAGGGCTCCATCTTCGGCCCTGTGCTCTTCAACATTTTCATAGATCACGTGGACACAGAACTGGAAGGGATACTAAGCAAGTCTGCAGGCAACACAGAACTGGGAGGGGCTGTTGACACCCTTGAAGGCAGGGAGGCCCTGCAGAGAGACCTTGACAAGTTAGAGGACTGGGCAATCACCAACCATATGAAGTTTAACAAGAGAATGTGCTGGATTCTGCACCTGGGGTGGGGCAACCCTGACTGTACACACAGACTGGGGAATGAGATGCTGGAAAGCAGTGCCATGGAAAGGGACCTGGGGGTCTCGGTTGACAGCAAGTTGAATATGAGTCAGCAGTGCCCTGGCAGCCAGGAGGGCCAACTGTGTCCTGGGGGACATCAGGTAAAGCATCGCCAGGCAGTCGAGGGAGGGGATTGTCCTGCTCTGCTCTGCACTGGGGCGGCCTCACCTTGAATGTTGTGTGCAGTTTTGGGAACCACAATACAGGAAAGATATTAAGGTCTTAGAGAGTGTCCAGAGGAGGGCAACAAAGACGGTGAAGGGGCTTGAGGGGAAGCCATATGAGGAGTGGCTGAGGTCACTTGGAGACTGAGGCAACACCTCATTGCAGTTATAACTTCCTCCTGAGGGGAGGAGGAGGAGGGGCAGGCACTGATCTCTTCTATGTGGTGACCAGTGACAGGACCCAAGGGGAATGGTCTGAAGTTGTGACAGGGGATGTTTAGGTTGCATATTAGAAAAAGGTTCTTCACCCAGAGGGTAGTTGGGTACAGGAACAGGCTCTCCAGAGCAGTGGTCCAAACCCGACAGAATTCAAGAAGTGTTTGGATGATACTCTTGGGCACATGGTGCGACTCTTGGGACAGTCCTGGGCAGGGCTAAGGGTTGGACTCAATGATCCTTGTGGGTCTCTTCCAACTCAGCATATTCTGTGATTCTGTGATAAGTACTGGCTATAAAAACTATACCTCAATGCTTAAAATGGCAAAAGCAAAAGAGAAGCTAATGTCATGGCAGTCCAAATATCATGCCTCATTTCTTTCAAAAAGTTACAAGTGAAAAACACCCTACTAGTGTCAGTTTCTTCTTTGCCTTGGGTCAAATCAACACCAAGAAGAATAAACACTGTAAATGGAAGCATCCAAATGTCAGCTGGAGTTTCAAAGTGATATCTACTGCCAAAAGCATCACATAAAGCCTAACACTTCCGCTGTGATGTGGTTAAAACTCACACCAAGATCACCGACGGAAGGATGGGATCCAAAAACTGTGGCCACAGGTAGTGACAGCAATTTGAATGTTGTAAGGAGTGAGCTCTTAGATCTAGTGATGCTCTCCAAATCCTCAAAGTGCCCCTCATTCCCAGCTGGGAGTGTTGCCCTTGTTTGTGCAGGGCTGGCTGTGATTATAAGGTAAGCTTTTGCTCATCTGCTGGGCTAGGCACATTTTCATAAGACTGCCTGTGCAATACCAGTTTGAATAACTGGTCTTTTCATTTTACTTGCAAACAAAATGAGGCTTTTTAAAAACTGAAACCACAAGGGTAGATAAAGGTTTTCCAGTAGACTGTATTTAGCACTACCATACTGTTCAGATTTGCTTCTCATCAATTTGCAATGTCCTTCTGGTTATTAAATGCAAACCCTTTGTTAAGACAAAATGAGAAAACAAAAATTTGCTTTTGTCTTTTTATTGAACAGAAATTATGGAAGATCCACAGGAGGTTTCTTTGTTATTTGTTCATTTTTTTGTTTTCTTCTTAAGAATATGAATACAGAAATGACAACAGTGTTCTATATTGGCCTCTCTGCTTCAGCTGAGGGATGCCTGTAGAGAGTTTAGTAGACTCGGGAGGACTAGGCAAGCTTGGAGCCCCAAGTGCTGTATTTCTCCCTCTTCCAGGGCCTTTAGCTATCACTGGAGCACTGGTGGGTTGAGGTGAACCATACCATATCTCCCCGGCTGGTTGGGCAGCAATCAGGATTGCTCTGAAGCTGTTGCAGCTTGACAACTACAGCAAAAAAACAGGAGAATCACCTCAATCCCACCTTGTCTTGATGGTCCTCAGCTATTAGGCCAAGGTGCCATTTCAGAGGTCCAGTGTGGTGGCAATGGGTAAAGATAAGGCCATTTCCAGAGTGAATCTGAGTTCCTCACACTCCCTTACCTCATTGTGAGATTGGTAAAAGGCTTTTTGCTAAATTGCTGTGATCCAGCTGCTGAAACCCTGCATTAAGATGTATTTCTGAGTTGTGCTGTTGGGTTCAGAACACAGAGAACTGTGAATGCTTTTTTTTTTTTTTAAGCTAGAAAAGGCCTTTAATTGAAATTTTATTCAGCCTTGCAGAAAAACTAGCTTTGACATCCTAACTTTCCGTGACTTTTTTCCACCACAAAACATATTTCTTTCATAAGAATGTCATACTTGCAATTGGTGTTATTTATTCTCACTCTTGAAGGGACAAGTTTGCTGCTTTATTTGTGCAGTTCAATTGCAACAATATAATACTAACATTATAGTGCAAAGGTATAGGATTTTTTCCTTCTCTGTGTTCAGTTTTGCTTCTTGATATGGAAGTCTCTGCGTCTATTATGTACGTACAGAAAGTGCTGCTATGGAAGATTCAATTTGTTGAGAAGCTATTCCATTGATTTGTGACTCTTTTCTTCTGCTGTAATCTCATCCATTGCATTAATGAAAATCAAATCATTTTCTTTGTGAAACAATAGCTTTTATACATGTGTATGGCATTTTTATTATAACGCCACTTCATGAAAGGTATAGATTTACTTTAGAAATCCAACTTCCAGGCTTCTTTGTGTTTTTTTTTTTTCCCATTATTTTTGAATAACGGGCATTTGTTTGAATAGCCCCAAACAAATATTTTTCAGATCATTTTGTTAGCCCTCAAGAGTTTTGGTTGCTTAAGTGTTAGGTATTAGAAAAATCAGTTAATGGGAACCCTTTTACCAGTGCTGGTAGCTTTTGGTCCAGGTCTCCATCACTGCAAAACCCTGAGACAAGACATCAGTATAAGAGTTTGTGTATGTGCTGGGCGTTGCTTAAGGCACTTGTTTCTGTATCTTCATGGAATTCTCAAAGTTTTAAATCTTTGTTGTCAGAAAATATCTTTTGCACTATTTAATGATTGCCAGCCTCTGAATCACTTTCCTTTTGGCTGACTCCAAAGTTTCCATGACAGTGGATTATGGTACTGTAAGAAACATGCCTTACAGATTCAGTTACAGCCTGAGAGAAGAAAGGTGAATAAGACAGAAACTTGCAGCCAGAGTGAAAAGCTTCTCTGTTTAAAGAGAATCCAGAATACTATACTTAGGAAAGTAGGGGGGTTACCTACAATACTGTGAAAAAATGGAACAGCAGTTGCCTGCAAATAAAATGAGGCTGATGTGTATTCTCTTGTGTGTGTCATTCTTGTAAAGTGTATCTTTTTCACAAGCTTGTTAGAGTTGAGATGATAATTTGCATGTCAAGCAGACTGTCTTAATTTCCTTGTTCTTGCTTCCCTCCTAGGATGACGCTGCCTGATATGTGTTCTAACAAACATGTTTGTCGACGAAGAAATCACAGCAAATGCGCAAGTTAATGACAGTGTTAGCTGTTAGTTTGGCATCCCTCTCTGACTTCATTGTCAAATCTGTTGGCAAGGATAGCCAGCAACACACGTACTCAGAACACATAGGCCGGCTCAGGGAACCCGTACAATACACCATAGACCAATATTCACCCTCACAGTCAAATTAACTTTGAAGGTAAAGTGTTTTAATATTAGCGGTTCTGATGGGGCTCTGTACCTGCATGCGCTCCTGGTCTGAAATGCATAAAAAGCCCAGTCATACAGCTCTAATTTAAATCAGCTTTATCCCTTGTGGCATTAGCATTAATTCTGTGAAACACTAAATGCACTGTAATTATAATAAACCCATTGGGTTTTCTAGTCCATTAAAAACACAAATGAGAAAAAAGTTCCTCCCCTCTTCCCCCTCTCCAGAAGGCAAAGAGTTTTTAAACTGGGAGACAAACAGATATTTCAGGAAGTCCAGATGTTAGTGTTAATGACTTTATTGCTTCTGCTCCAAAGCATCTTATCATAGTGAGTATAAAAATACAAATGCAGACAGATTTACTATCAATAATACCACATTTATAAGGAAATAAAATACTTTTGTCAAGTACAGTGTTAATTACTGACACAATGGTATTGCTGAAATGAGAAAAACCTGAAGGGGCAAAAAGGAAAAAAAAAAGGAAATTTGAAATGGAAGGGAGAGAGTTAGAAGGGAAAGTCATGCTACTACCACCTCAGAAAGAGAATGTAAACTAGGTAATATCTTCTCATTTCAGGGTTCACTGGAGTTAATAATCTTGAATGTTCTGCTCATTCCTGGTTCTTCATGGTCAAATAGCAAATATCTAACCAAGGCCCTTTGATGTGAAGGAATATTAAAATGCATTCTATGCACCAACAATAATAACACCTCTCACGGCTTCAAAGTCTCGGTCACGTTCTCACATTGGACACTGCAATAAGAACCTTTGTCCACACTGGATGAACTTCTGCACTCTTTCAGCACAAAGCTGCCAGCTGGTCAGAAGATGCTCCTTACAGATCAACTTTTGTGTTAATTAAAACAAAATGAAGCTTTGTGAATTTTAAGTGCTTGTTCTAACAACGTCAGTCTTCGATATTGCCTCTTTGTCAGCATTGCTTAGATTTAAAGGGTGTACAGGAGGCACTCTGAGTTCACTTCAACTCAGAAGTGCATTGCAGCAGGCTTATTTGAGCCAAAAAGGTTTGGTTTGGGGTTTTTTTTCTCCTTTATTTTTCTTTTATTTTCTTTTTCTTTTTTCCTTCTCTCCAGTTCCATAAACCAGCCATGTGATTTATGGCAAACAATTTTGGGTTGCTGGGCTGTTTCTCTGCCTTTTGTCTGACTGTGTGTGCTCTTTCCATGAGTTCTGCTTAACTTGATGTAGGTAGCAGTGAGAGCCAAGGAGGGCTGGTGGTGCCTGCAGCTCTGCAGCAGGGTCCCTTTGATGTATCACAAACCTCCCTCCTGTGTCCCTGGCTAGAAAATACACCAGGTCCTAGCAGAGCCTGGGGACACAGACTCTTCAAAGGAAGGCAGTGAACGTGGGAGGCCAGGGCCTTGCACAGTTTTACAGGGCTGGGGAAGCAACAGGAGAAATGATTTGGTAGCACCTCTTTGCTGGGTTACGCCATAAGGCATGATCTACCATAAAACTGTTTACAGTAACAGCTCTGGCGATCAATGCAGAATTCCCTTCCTGGCAAAGCTTTCCCTTTGTGAGCAGAAGCCAATGGATTCTTGATGTTTTTTCATGTTGCACATGCAAAAATGCTCAGTGTAAGCACTGACCCTGTTACACAGGATCTTAGCCTCGGCAGGCATCTACTAGAACACACCATATACTGGATGAATACTCAATACCACTGAAAAGATTGGTGTATCTTGAGCAGTTTTTGAGGTAGAACTTGAAAAGACCAAACTTACATAGGAAAAAAAATCAAAAGGCTGGCCTTCAAATATAGATAGCCTACACATGTAGTTTCAAATAATTCTTGCACTGGTTAGCCTAACCCCTGCTTCCATGAAAATCCCCCAGCTGAACTGAACACACAGGTTTACAGGCGCTTCTCAAAAATGAAAGGCATTGGAGGAATTAATCAGAGATGAAAAGGATATATATCATCTATAAAAGTAAGTACTGAATGTTAAGCAAACAGGTCACATGTTTTATTTATTTAAAGTGGCAAGATCCTATGTTCCCAAGGGTGATAATATTTTACCACACAGACTTTAGGTAAAATTGAAATACTCTAAACTGAAAGTCACTGAGGACATTTTTATTGAAAATTCAACTTCCAAGAGAGTATCAGTGGCTTTTCATGGTGTCAAAATGCAATTTTTAAATTTTATAATCCCAGCAGTTACATATAAAATAACCCCTGCTCTCCAGTCAGTCACTACCACCACCTTAATGTTCCACACATCTGTGTTAGTGAAGTGGTATCTTAGCAATTACAGTCACTTGCAGATGTGTCTTTTATAATGTGTTGTAAAGATTTTTTTGTAAATATCCTTTTGCTCTGCAGCAAGTGTCAACCAAACTGAACAAATTTCTCAGTGTATTATTGGGCTCCGCCACTGAGAGCAAAGGCTCTTCCTCTGTCTTTGCCGATGCTTGTGCATTGAGCATTGTTGCTCCATTTCTATCGTTCACAGATGGATTGCTAGGAAATGTGTGAAACTGCCTTGGGCACCAAGAAAGCAAGGGCATCAAGCCAGGACGTTAAAAGACTATTTCCAACAACTGCAGCTGCAGTGTGTCTTACTCCACACTGAGCTCCGCTCTCCTTATCCTGACTGGTTGGCTTCCTCTTTATCTGAAAAAGAGGGTGTGTTTCAAATACAAGCAAGTTGGGGAATTACAGAAAAAATGCAAAAGACAATCTACTTTAAAGCATAAGCAAATTCTTTCTTTGGTGCTGAAAATCTGTGTATTCCCACACGTGAGATGAGCTACAAAAGGGCCTAGACCTGAGCATCTTTCATCAGATCCTTGTCTGCTTGTGTGGAAGTGCAGAGAAGGCAAAGAGCAGTACATAAACACCAAAATTAAACATTGATTTGGTTTCAATTTTTTTATTTTAAACCCTATTTTTCACTTTTTATTTCTCATCATTTGACTAGAGTGATGGTCCCCAAAATAGTTTGAGAGGAGAAACTGGGAGCAGAAGAGCAGATGAGCCAGCTCAGCACCAAGCTCTAAGGAATAGATAGGAATTACTATACCATCTCACAATGCCCAGCAGACCTAAAGCACATCACAAGCAGAAGAAAACGGTTTAAATTTTGCTGTATATTAGAATGGTGGGAGGCTGCAAAATCAGCTTGTAGCAGGCTCTAAGAGGTGTACCTGTCCCTGGAGAAAAACAGAACTCCGGGACAAAAGAAATCTTGCAAAATTTTGGCTAAATGACAAAATTACAGATACTACTTGAGCTTTTAAGGAACCTCTAAGAGAACAAAAAGCAGAAAAAAGGATATATCTGATACCAGTAAAAAGGATATAAATGTAATAATCTACATCAGTATAAATTTTACTGTAGCAAGTCCAAGGCATCATTTGTCTGTCTTACAGTAGCATCATAACTATATTCTCTGCATATTGGAATTAATATCATCATTCTGCATCTGGAATGCAAAAAACCAAGGATATCAAACTGGAAACAGATGGTATTCCCTCCACCTAGATTAATATTTACAGTTCTAGACACCTAATTTCAAAGAAACAGCAGAAATGGAAGGGACATAGAGAACTGGGAAAAAAAATGAGAAGAGTACAGGGAGAAGTGAAAAAAAAAAAAGAGAATAGTACAGGGAAAAGTGCCCTGGTGAGAAAGTTGGATTGTAGAAGAAGGAAAAAAAAAAAAAAAAGAAAATAAACTAGTAAATTCTGTTTCATATTACAAGGACAAGAGAGGAAGCCAATGGAACTGGAAATCAGTAATCAGAAAACTAATTAAATCACCATGCTTTGTCTTTACACAATGCATAATTAATCTATGTCACAGATGTTCTAGAGTCAAGAGAGATTAGATGATTGTATACATAATATGAACATCTGCAGCCATGTGATATAGAATGGAAGACTTTGCGTTGTACAATATCACCCAGGTACACACTGATGCAGTTTTGGATCAAACTTCTCTTACTATCAGGTTATTTTCTATCTCCTCTGCACTGGGTTTGCACTATCTTTAAAGCAACTGGCAAAACAGCTGTCACACTGAGTTCCTGATGTGCTAAACTATTTGGCCTCTTCTGACCTGTGTCATATATTCCACTTTGAATTAAAGACATATATGTATATATATGTATATATATCAATCTCACATAATAAAAATCTCTCCTGAAAGAAAAATAAATATGACTTATTTCTTCACATGACTTAAAGCAAAGACTGCATCTTAAAGACTTTAATTAAAAATATATATTAATTCTGCATATATTATACAGAATTAATCATACAGATGCAGATCTCTTATCTCAGAAGGCTGGCTGCCTTTAAGCAGCTTTTCCCTTTGAAAATCCTGAACTCTGGATGTGACAAAATCATTAGTTTGTATTTTAAAAGAATTACAATGAATGCTAAAGAGAGACCCCCACTTCCCACATACAAACTTTCTAGCCATAAAGAGCCTTTTCAGACTGTATAATCCTATTTACTGTTCTTAATTGGAGAATTCTGTTTGTCAAAAGTACAGAAGTCTTCAGTTGTTTGGAAGTGAGTCTGGCTCATCAGCTCCCAAGGAAGAAAAGAACTATTTATTTTAACTGTTAAGCCTAAATGCAAACTGCACAATAAATCTGTCTATCCAAAGACTGACCTATTTCATGTAATGTCAGGATGAGGCTGGCCTTGCTCTATAAGGCTACTGTTGCATGTTAAAAAAAAAGAAAACCCTATTACAGAGCCCTGGAACCGGCTTCTAGAAGGTGGCGGGGTGAATGACTGCCAACCCGATCGCCTCCCTCAGCTCCTCCACAACCTCAGCCTGCGGAGAGGCTGGAAATGAACCTCAATTACCCAGCTCCATCTAGTGTTTGGGAAGCAAATCACTCTGCGAAACCCACCCTCTCCCTTAAATATCACCAGTTTCCTGTTTTCCCAAGAAAAAAATGTTTTGTGGAGCAAGCAGAGAATGGTGGTGCTAGGATGGACACGGGTGCCCATACATGGATAAGCATGGTCAGTACCACTGTGTTTCTCTGCCGAGGAGCTTACTCTGTAGCAGTGTGTCTTTCTTCAGTCTATGAAGTTCTTGATACTGGTAAAATACTTCCAAGGTGAGCAGGCAAAGAAAGACATTGAAGTGGGAACGCTTGGCTTGTTAAGTTGATCTGCATTTCCACTGGAAAATTTACCAGGATCAGCCACAAAAACCCACCGTTCCACATCCAAAAGTGGCGGTCAGGAGGAGATGGTATTGAAGCTCCTCAGAAATACACCAAGATATGGCATCCAAGATGAAAATGCCTCTGGATTTCTGGACAGAAGCAGAAAGGTCAAACCCAATCTTACCTCCCTTTAGTTTCCCTAACAAAGGCCAGTCTGTAGGAAGCAGAACCCAAAGAAATTGCAAGAGAAAAGGTTGTCTTTGGGGCCTTCCAAAGACCTCCTTTCGGAAACACTTGCATTCTGTGCACTTTATCTGGCTCACAGGTGATTTCCCTTTGACAGCCACTAAACGAGCTCCCAGAAAATATGTAACAGCTCAGCTGCCAGTTACATTATCATTTGACATGTTTCAACTGTATTTCTTTAAGAAGGAAAAAAATGTACAGCTTAGGAAAAAGAAACCCATAGCACATCCCTGCCAGTTCTCCAGTCAGAGCATTTTGAACAGTGCTGAGATAGAGCAGTTTAAATAACAACATGACAGTGTTTTCAAGAATGAACTAACTATAAAGACTTTCCAGTAAACACTTGTAAAATGTCATTAAAAATATCCATTTATAGCCAGGCAGTTTTCTTTCTGGTCAGCTCAGAAATAAAGTTTCTCGCTTTTTTCTCTCCTTAATAATTTTATGTGGCTTGATTGGCAATGCACTCCAGCCAAATTTCCTGGGAGATTCAAAGTTTGGTCCAGCAGAAGTGGCACTATTCCTGCTCAGGCTCTGCAGATTGAAAAGGTATCAAGCTGCTTCTTCTTAACAGGCTGAATTAGATGCTTCCATCAAACCTTGCCCTCATACTGCAATGGGTTATTTCTTTGGATGCAGAGATGGCTCCTTTCCTGAGTCTATTACAATAGCTGTAACTCCACAACAGCAGTTGTGTACTCTCTGCTTCAGAGTATCTGATGTGCATAATAAATAGATAGATAGTTATTGCGGGAAAAACGGGCAGTATGCAAATCTGCATACTGCTGGAGGACAGCAGCCTTGGGAACCAATTACAGAGAAGGGATTTGAGTAATTCCTGCATATGAGTTTTTTTAGGGGTACATTGCCTGTGAGTTAGTGTAAAGTGGCACAGCTACAGGCCACCAACTCTCCAGCCTTCTACTGTCTTCCCAGGCTCCCTTCCTGTCCCTAGTCCTCATATTGTTCAGGGAAGCCCAAGGAATCCATGAGCGCTACCCAAGGCAGAGCTGGCTCATGCACTAGGTGAGCCTGGGTGTATCTTTGCCACACAGAGGAGCCTCTCAGCTCCAATTCCCAAGCCCCAAGAAATTCAAGAGCCTCAGACCCACCTCCAGGTTTCCACACAATATTGCAGGTTTATTAACGCACAAGCCTTTTGCCACAGCAACACGTTGCACAGATTTCCTACAGCATGACTGGATCTGCAGCATCTCCTCCTCTACCCCACAATATCCCGTTGCTTCCTTCTCTATAGTCTCCTTTAATCATCCCAAAGCTAATCCCATCCATGCCTAAATAAATGAAAGGTAGTATAAGCAGCTTAGGTTTACTTAATGGCCTATACCACCTCCTCCCAGCTTCCTTCCAACTCTCTCAGCTAAAAGATAATTCTCTTCACGATAATCCATAAAACAAAGCATATTTGTAGTTCTTTAGCAGTCTATTTTGCAGATTTCCAGAGTTAACACTTTGCCTCTAAAGGGTGACAATCAAATATACTTTAAAAATACAATTTTGCACTCCTTTTCCGCTTCTGTCTAGGATTAAGCTAGCAGACAATATTTAGTCTGATGACACAGTAGCATGAGACATTTTAGACAGGATTTTTTTTGGCAGAGAGTGCAGAACAAATTGCAAATATTGGCAACTGGACTTGGATTTAGCTTTAAACTGACCTGCTATGAGCTTAAGCGATGCACAACTGAGGGACAGGCAGCATTGCTAAGATTTTCTACCACTATATCTTTCTGCGGAGATAAGCATCTGTATATCCCTTTATCTAGCAAGCTACTTTAGCTATCATGAGACCTATTGACTCATGATCATTAGCAAAGTCACAAACCCACAGTCACATTTATCTGCAGTAAAACATTTTGCCATCTATGCTATCAAAATGGAGCAGAAGTAAAAAGAAAATGTGTAAATCTTTTATCAGAATCTAAAACATTTTGGAGTAATTACAATTCAGTGAAATCCATATTGGAAAACAGCTCACACATCCTTACGTTGCTGGGAGTTAACTTGCTTACACAGAAGATGTCAGTGCATCATTTTAACATGGGATCTGATCATTCTTGAGGACAAATTTTCTTGAGGACAAGTCTCTACAAATTTGTAAATCATAGCAAAAAACTAAATGAAGGAATAAATCTGAACCTTTGATGGAAACATACCCAGCAGAATTTCACCTTTCACACACTGCAATTTTCTCATTTCTACACTTCTTGGGAAGAGAAGTGGGTTTTCTGGTATTTTGCTCAGAACAGACCAGGAAGTATCCAAATTCTAAATAAAAAAGAAAGTCTGAATGTAGGAGATGCCCAGACAGATTTCTCAAGCTTAAAGTTTCAGATCAGTGTGGCTAGCCTTAAGATAAATATTTCAGCTTGGCTTAAAAGTGTACCCATTAAAACTTAATGGAGTGTTTTGGTGTTTTGGATTGGACTCTATACTGGAGAATAACCATGGGAAAAAAAATCTTTGTTTTATAAATCAGTAAGAAGGGGACATTTGTTGCTATTTTACTGTTTCTTAATATCCCTGCTTTTGCATAGCAGAGTGTTGAAATAGTTCATCATATGACAATCTTAAACAGAACATAATATTCTCCTGCTAGAAAAGTAAGATCTTATTGTGGTTGCCCATGTATCAGCTGATCACCTGGGGGGCTGCTGGCTCTCCTACCTGTCCCTGTCAGCCCACGCCAGAGGCACAGCACCACTGTGGAAGCAGGGGCAGCCACCCCAACCTCAGACTACCCACACGCCCCGAGCACAGATCTCGAAGTACAGCAGCTTTTGCAACATTTGAAAGAAAACGGAGGTGTTTCTAGACACCCTGAGGGGCTTAGTCACACTCCCAGGATCCTCCAGACAAATCCTTCCAATTCTGGCATATGGCACCATTTCCCAGGATGTGTCTTTAAGCAGAAAGGAGGGGAGTGTTCTGTTCTTCTTCTTTCCTTGGCACAATGGGTCGTAGCTAGAGATGAGGAACAGCATCTCCAAACCATGGGAAATAACATTGTAGTAACATCTGGAGAGTATGTCTATAAGGAAAGAGCAGTTGGAGTCATGCAAGAAGTAGGGGCAACCTCTGGATGATATTTCACCTCTGATAGCCAAAAACTTCTAATAGCCAAAAACTCTGTAAGTCTGATGGCTGACATCCCCTGGGTGGGTACTAGAACCAGTTGATGGGTTGAAGTTTTCTGCCATGCCAATGAGAAGGATTAATGGCTGATCCAGAAGGAAGGAAGAGACATTCCCAGATTCCCAAAATGCTCAGCCCCTGACTTTCCAGTGCTATACCCCCTCTTGCCCCAGCCTGCTGTTCTTCTGGCTACTCTAGAAAATTTTTGAAGCAGCATGTGGTGTAGAAGTCACTGGTGAATGCTGTGCTTGCATTGAGCAGTAACAAAAGCACTGGAGCTTCAGCTACTGCCACCCCTAAATTGTGTCAGAAGGAAACTCTCCAGTGAAAACTGTGGGTAGTCTCTGAGTTGCCAGCAAGTCTAGGAGATACTACTTGGCACAGTTCAGACTTACTAAAGCAAGACTGAATTCCATTAGGCTGAATTGCACTGGCCATGAGAGGACATTTTTCTGTTAACAATATTTTCAACCTTTGCATGGTTCCTGCAATTGCTGCTCTGATGCAGATGGCAAAGGGTCAAAATAAAACCCCATGCATTTGAGGATCAGAAGTTGTTACTCACTGTAGTATCATATGTTCATTTTGTCCTGTTTTTTTGTATTCACACATTGAGATGCCGACTCCTTGAAACACTCGAGAATGTTCAGAGCTGCAGCAGAATATGACTTTGAGAAGCTACACGGAAATTGGAGGTGTCTGCTCGGTGACTAATGTGCTGATTATAATATCTGCCTGCTGAATTTTGCATAATACATGGGAGAGAACTACAGAAAAGGAAGGCAATAGGCTTGGATCAATTTGTATGCAAACATCTAGGTGATCTGCTGCTGCTGAACTTACATGGATTTGGTCAAGACAAGGACGTCATAGTGCTAAGCTGGGCTTGTTCTCTACATGCATTTTCAGATCAGTGCTGAGAAACTGGAGATAGATGATTGGAATTAATGTTATATTTGGGTTAAATGTAAAAAAAAAAAAGGGACAGAAGAAGTAATTATATGTTACTGGCTTGATCCGTGCTTTACAAATTTGCGTTCATGAATTTTTTTCTTGCAATTAGCAATTTCTATTTGAAAGGGTGAGGAAGTGCTTGGAAGACTGAATTACTGCTCACCACTGCTGCCAAGTCTCATGTTTTAATTTCAAGTTTCATGATTTTTGATGCATTTCTTAAAACTTACATTCTTGGAATAAAGATTCTATAACATTTCCAGCTTTTTTAAAATGTAAAACATGGAGCGATTTTACCTAGGAGATCACATCTAAAAGGCAAATAAAAAGAACCCAAAATGTGTTATTTTAAGCATGCTTCACGATGCTAGGTCAATCCGAGGGTTTAAGGAAATTCTATGCTTTATAATATGAAAAATAATACATCAATTAGCTAGATACTTTTTCAAAACCAGTTGCGATAACCAAATGAAGAGAAACATCCTCAATGACAACTACCATGGAGATGTTTGGTTTACATTTTCATACAGTCCATATCAGTTAGCTCTCAATCTTCCTCCTCTTTAATATGGTAACTATCAGAAGGAAAGGACCTGAGATGGTCAGACAGCAGCAGTTCAAGAAGTACAGTTCTGTACTTGAGCAGGTGATGTAGGACCTGTTGGGCAGAAAAGCTTTATTTTTCATATAAGGTATCTTCAGTATTCTGGAATTTTTCATTCTGGAAGCCTTTCTCAGCTGGTTTCTTCTATTCCATCTCAAGCTCTGCGTGGTTGCAAAAGTGGCTTATTAAGAGAAATGCTTTTGATCTGAGCTCAGGTTCATCCTGTCAATGCATAGATAGGAATTAGGCTTTTATTCTCCCTGGATTTGAGATTTCTATTCTTCTTCTGCCACAGATCCAATTTGCCTACTCCAACCAAGTCTGTTTGTCAGTGATTAATGCAATGCATCAGCTGTTACCATGTAACTGAAGAAATTAATGCAGATTAAAGAGTATATTGCCATAGGAATATTCCATTCAGTCCTAGAAAGACTAAGTGAGTGTAATTGAAACAGCATCTTCGGGCCAGTCTCAGTTTCTTGCAGCTCTCCTACACATTTCACTTCTAAAGCTAGAAGTGCATTTAGTGTGGAATATGCAGGAATGCTAGAGAGGTTTGCAAAAAAAAGATGAAAGGAATGAATTAAAGGGAAGAAATAAGAAGGGGGAGCCTTTGCTCTTATCTGGGCTGATTGTGTGAACACAGCATGGTGTGTTATAACAGTCAAATGACTAAGAGTTGCAAATTTCTCCACGGCATGTCACATCAAGGTCAAATCCTCAGTTTCTAACAGACTCTTGATCTGCATTGATTCTTCATGCAAATAAGCTCAGATTTTTTTTGTTGTTGTTCTTATTTGTAAAGGTCAAACATAGATACTGTAAGCTTTGCTCCCCTAAGTCCTTATTATAACAAGAGGCTCTTCTGATCTTCTTCCCTTCCATATCTGTTTCAGTGATCTTTCTCTCTAACTTTGTAATGCCTTTTTTCATAGCAATACTCTGCTAGCCCTCAGCTGAATGCAGTGCAAGCATATGATCTAATGTGATCCTTGTTCCCAAGAGCTTATAGAGTAGGTAAAGCAGAATTATGATATGAGAAATACACTTGGAGAGCAGTTATAAAAAAGCAAAATTCAAGTCCTCCTTCAGTGAGGGATGACTGAAGTAAAAAGGACAGTATGTGGACAGATCTGGCTACTGAAATACATCTTTTATTTTTGCTGGCTCTCTTCTCAGAAGAGAGGTCACTCACTGTTAACTGGGCTGTATTTTGCCATGTAGTCATGCATGTCCTGAAGGCTACGGGTTTAAAGTTTTTCTTATGAAAAATAAATGCAATCTGTGAAATTTGGGACCTGAAAGAAAGGAGATATAGGTACAATAAGAAAAAATATGGCAAAATACTGTAAATATTTGGGTTAGGACACATAAGATTCAAGATCACATGAGAAGAAAGATGATTCCACTTGAACTAGGTGCAATGGTTTCTGCCCTGTTTACAAGTAGTCACCAAGTCAGGGCTCTTATCTTGGAGAGAAATGTCCTGAAGTCTACAGTTATTTAAAGATCTGTGTCATGAAAGCAGTAGGGAGAATAAAACAAACAGGATTTTAAACTTGTTAACTTCTCATCTCCTTTTGAACCCCTCCGTTAAATTATGAGGCTCTATATTTTCCTTTCTTTAAACTCTCTTTTCATCTGCCTTTTCTGTTGTGTGAAAGACCCACACAGAGCGACTGGGGAAATCATGCCAGATAATGGATAAACAAATAACACTATCTGATGCACAGATATAAAAAATTATCTTTTATATAATTTCTCAGAATAACCTAAGCTTCATGTAGCAGAATGAGGCTTCCTAGAGGTCCCAGGAGGTCCTTTGGAGGCAGCCAGAGGAGCAGAGCTACTTCTCCTGCTGACCTCTCACCATCGGAGTACGAACAAGGATGTTTGGGCTCCCAAGTCCTTCCTCCAGCAGCAACAGTAAAATGACAGGCAAAGGAAAGAGACATGACATGGTTTGATAGTCTTAACAGACAGCTTTTACAGCCGGTGTGAAAACGTATCACAGAACAAAGGAATAAAAAGGAATTAAAGCTTTGAACCTCTCTCTTTAGACACCATATTCTGTGACCATGGGGTGTTGCTTTTTTCACCCCCAGCATAACTTTCCAGACTATAACTTGTCATGTGAAGTGTATAATTACCACGGTGACCACAAATAAAACTTTTTAATCCAACTAGTCTGAAACTGAGCCCTGTTTTCTTTTTCAGCTTTGGTGCCTATGTGTGCTGGGGTATGCATTGTGTTTTTGAGACAGGGAAGGGGATATCGCAGTTCCGACACTGTAGAATTGTCCATCATTTACACTGATATTCTTGTCTGCAGTTTGTTTTATGGTGCAATAGCATATTTGGGGTGCAAGAGCAACAGCTAAACTTAAAGGTCACTCTGCACAAAAAAACACCTGAGAATCCCATGGTCTAAATGCACAAGACAACTGGACATGGGAGGAAGAAAGCATCCTTGTTACTCACAGTATACACACATATTTGTGAAGAATACATTTTAAAATCAGTGAAATATCAGAACATTTTCTCATTCTAAGATACATTTGACCCATATTTTGCAAAGTGGTTGGAAATGTGGTGTGTCTCTCCATTGCAGTAGCAACACAGAGACACCTTAAATAAAACTGATTTTTACATGGCAGCAATGATCAGCATAGCTTGAATATATCTCCAGGTAAGCATCTCTGGAGTAGCGCAGCCTGTTTCACCAGCTTTTTGATGCCTACCAGCACTGAATATATTTCTCTTACGCCTGTTGATACTGATAGTATTCATACTTCACTGAACTGACCAAAGTGCACCTTGTTTAGTCTAAACTGCACTTCCAAGCTGATGTCAGTAATGTGAAAAAAAGTCCTATCCTAACTTAGGAACAGTGTGGAAAACTCCACTGCACATACAAGCCCACACTAAAACCGTTCTTTTGCTAGTACCATGTATTCTAACTGGCAAAATAATATCACCTGGACTGACAGAAAACCTCTTTTCTGAACATAAGCCGATCTACAGCAAGGAAGATGTACTGCTTTTATAAAACAAAATTAAACATTTTCTAATAAAAACAAGGTTTGGATGCCAAATTCATAAAGACGTCTAAGAACTTGAAATTTCCATTGAAATCAGGTAAGAAAATTGTTTAGTGTAGTTTCTATCCACAAAGAAGCTGAAGAAGGCATGTCAAAGGTTTTTTCTCCAATCAGAAAATACCAGTAAAATAAAGACTGGAGAACACATAGAAGTTTAAGGGCATTCATTAGGAGGCCTTTAATCTTCTAACAATATACATTCTTTAAGCTTGCAATATTCTTGCACTATTCGTGTATGTTTCTTTGCACCCTGTCAAAGCATCACAGACCGGATTCGCCTGATGGGAATAATATCGCAGGTACCTGCATAACCTTAACTTAGTTCTGTTATCTCCTCTGCCGGTTCCCGTTCCTTCCCTAAGACTGCAGAAGCATTCCCCCTTCTCTTTAACTGCAAGTCATGCCTCCTTCAGGGATGAATTTCAGGAAAAAAACCAGCCCCCAAATCAGTATAAACCAGCAAACAGGGTAAGAAGAGGCAGCACTTGCACGCTTCTAACTTTAACCCCAGCTACACGAGGATTAGTGGGCTGAGTGGAAATGCCATGTCTGCCGATTTGTGAATGCAGACAAGCATCTCCTCAGACTGCGCTACTGCAGCTGCATCTGATTTGTCAGCCATTTCGCCAAAATTGCCCGGAGACCCCAAGAGACAGTAGACTGAACTAAGAAGGAAGGACTAAAGCAGAGAAATGAGAGTAATCGTGCACAGTGGCTAGAAAATCCTGGCTGCAGTTAGATCTGAGTTTATCTGATGACTCTCTGTTTTCAGTGTTCAAAAGTAATTTAAATGGGGAAATGCAGGTACCTAAACATAATGCTTTTGGAGATGGTGGCAGTTGCTGGAGTCATCTAAATGTGTTGGCAGCTTTGACACAGGATTTATGGCAGGATTTGTGCCCTGCTGGAGCAGCAGCTGTAAGCCAGATGGGTTTCTTGGAGCATCTAAAATTACATTAGACAGCTCTTCTTATATTTAGTCACCTGAATTTCTCTAAATGTTCCTTTCTTGGAAATAAGCATTTTAGAATCCATTCAACGCTACCTCTAAGTTACAGGAATTGTACAGTTGTGTAATCAAATATAGAACAGAAAATTACTGAAAGAAAGGGCCTCAGGCAGTCTCAACATGTCTTCTTGCAAGTGTGCTTCTTGACACAGTCTGTAGGATATCGGATAATTTTTCCTGTAAAACCCACATTGCATTCACTCTTTGGAAGGTTGATGCTTATGCAGAACTTTCCACCTTTTAATTACTGTGTACCTTTCAGACTCTGCAGCGAATATGAAATTATTAATTTCCTTATGGTAAACAGTTAATGAATACTAATGAATAAAACTTTACGGTGCCTTTCCCTGAAAAAAAAAAAATTAGTTTACTGTGGTAGCTGTGATGCCAAAATCTTCAAAGCAGAAAGAAGGACAGGTAGTGTGGACAAAACATCTTAATGCTCCACCTGTGTTATGTCCATATGGGTCTTGCTCAGAATACACTGGGGTTCATAGATTAATAGGAGGCTTGTCTGATTAATATGATTCAGAGTGGTATGCTGCATGCTATTGCAACTTAATAGTGGTTTCAAAAGTTGTGCTATCCTGGGGAAGGGTAACAGTAAAAGGGGATGATAAAGTTCAAGTGTAAGGAAATTAGGAGTGAGAAGACAAAATAGTGTGATATAAGAGTAAGGAGGGGATAAATCATTCAGGTGAGAGAAGGTGGGTAGGGAAAGGGGAGGACAGATAATGAATGGCTGTGGGAACACTTTCTTCACAACCTGGACACACTGGAGGACTTTGTTGTGACACACACTGAAATGGTACAGAGAGAATGTTTTTAAGTGCAGAATAGTGTTCTGTTTTACTTCTGATTTGATCTTGGAACCTCTGTTTCCAATATTAAAATTATTAGTCCTAAAAGCCTAGCCTTAGGTCCAAAATATGTCACATTTAAAAGGCAAGATGAGCCTCAGGGAAACCGGAGATGGTGGGGTGCAGTCTTACAGCAGCAGCAATGAATCAGCAGACAGGGAAGCTGAAGTGCCCACTCCTGGCAAAAGAGGACATCCTGCCTAGGATGGATGTTCCTCTGTTGTCCTTGTTGCCACCAGCATGAAGCATGGAGATGTTATGCAAGGCTCTGAGTGAACCCCAAGATGCCCCAAACATAAGGTCCAGGGATGACAGACAAGGTAAGGACACACAAGTCTTAAATCCTTTGTAGACTCAATCCCAATCCTCTAGGGCAACATTCAAGTGCCTCAACTGTATGCCTGTCCTATTTGCCTGTAAACCACTGTCTTCTTCATGATATGTCTTTCCAGTATCCTCAGTGAATGAAATGGGTCCCAAGGGATTGAAAGAAAGTGTTGTAGAGATCAAGCTATAAAATATGGGCATAAAGGGAGTCAAATGAAAGCTGGACAGGAACTCTCAATTTTCCTATTTCCTAATTTCTTCCCTTTTTCATAATGTGGTATTTGAAAGAAAAAAAAATCCATCTCTTATTGTTACTCAAAAAAAAATCCAGACAAACCACAGGAAATAAAAAATCCATGATGTGACTCAGGCTTTACTCTTACCACTGGGGTTGGGACCTTTCTAGATCTATAACAAATCCTCTATCCTCTTTCTGTTCTTACACTAAGATGAAGGATTTTGTCTGCCATCTGCACATCTCTGAGGCAGGAAAAGATTCAGTTTCATGTCCAGGAGGCAATATGGTCTAATGTCCAGAGGAAACCTGTATCTTCCCCATCGTCTCCATCTCTCCTGCACTGTTCCTGCCAGTGCCTGTCCCCTCCCTGGCTGTTCCTGGTTAAATTGTTCTAATAACTTTTGTTGCATGTGTGAGGAAAAAACTGCATACCATATGTTGAAAAAAAGATTATTTGTTAGATTTCCACTTTGTTTACAATGTTATACTGTTGACTATGCAAAAGGCACATAATATTTGCTCCAGAAGAGTACTTCCTGTAACAAATTTAATATTAAATTAAAAGGGGGCTAAATCCACACAGAGCTTCCCAATGCTTAGCGTTGTAACAACTGACCTAATCCCAGGCTTTTCCTGAGACACATAACCAGGGTACAAACTGTTTCTGCAGCCCATCATGCTGTTAGACTGTGAAGGCAGCCCTGGAGTGGTCCTCCAGACCCTTGCAATGAAGGGCTGTCTCTTCTGCCTGACCATAGTGCAGCAGGACGTGAGAGGGCTGGAGGCTTTGCAAGGTGTCAGGGCTGTCTACACCACCTGTAACCATGAATTAGCAAGAGGCAGACAGGCACATCCCAGATTGATCCTGGGAATGTTCATGCTGCTTCTTGCTTTTGAAAAAGGACAGTGCTGGAGATATATTTCCTCATGGTTTTTATCAGACTCCCCTTTAGTAGCTTAAAGAGCAACTGAGTTCTTTAAAGCTATTGTACATGGTGTTTGGTGCCTGCCTTAGCAAATTTTCACTTGGTCATGTATTTCAGTGATTGCTGAGACCCTCCAGGGCTACTGCCAAGAGGACCTATGAGCTAAACCACCTCCCAGTGCTTTCCTCAGCATCACAGCATATATAAAATGATGGCTGCAGCTGCAAGGCTTGGCAGTTGTGGGAACTGCACTTATTTCACCCTCTATGTTAGGACCTGAGCCAGCTTCCTCACCAGAGGCTGCACCCTCACCATGAGGCTGCACATCCCTCTGCATCAAATTACATTCCTTCTGGTGGAGGAGGTTTAGCAAAGCCTGCTCCAGTCACCCTCTGCTCAAGGTTAGTGTGGAAATGTGGGTACACATCTTTCACCCAAAACATGGTGAGGGTGTGAAGCCGGAGACTCACTGCCCCAGTAGTGCAAATAAAGTTACATTCCTTGCTGTCATTTGTGGGTCACTTATATCTAAAAGACAAGGTAGGAGAGGCTCTGTAAAAACTCTTTTTGAGCCTCTGCTGTGAAATAGGGCTGGTTCTGGGCAACTTGTATATGGCCATTGGGAAACTTGGCACTGGCAAAAGCAGAATGTGGTTTTGACATTCAAAGTGGTGGACAAATACGTAATAATACCCAGTGGCAGGCAATTGGTGGTCAACTTGGTAAGTCCTGAAATGTGGAGATTTTTAAAGATGGAAATGATTAACCAATAGAAAACCTTGTCAGAGGATTGGTGAAACCAATTGTAAGATTTTTGTTTTATTTTTAATCCAAAGTACCTGTTTCTGAAAGGGATTCTCTAGTTCAAACAAAAAATGAAAATATTTGGTATTTTGCTCTGGTAGGTTCCACAAGGCACCAAGTCAGATGATCACAACTGCTCCTTGTTACCCTATGATTACCTGAGAAATACACACTGGATACTTCAGTATCTCTGGTGGGCTAGTCTAGGTGTTTTTTGCACCTGAAATATTCTTGTGTGAACTCAGAGAGTTGAATATAAGTATGTAATCCTGTGCTTGTATTTTCCTGGAAATTCTTCGGTACTTTGTTTTGAATGTCCTTCCCTTAAGCCAAATGGCTATCAGCTGCCATTCAGCTGCTGAATTCTATTCAGGTCTTGCTAGTCAAAGTCCATCTCAACTAATGACATGAGATGAGAATTTCTTGCCCCAACTCATGTCTTGTTTACTCAAGCCTATTTCCAGTTTACTCAAATCCTGTTCCATAAAACCCTTCTTCCTCCAAAAAGAAGTCACAAAAACTAATATTGGAGAGCTCATGACTTTCTTAAGGCAAAAAATGAGCAGACAGATTTCTAAATTTGATATGTTCACCAACTCTGTATTTCTTCCTTAGACTGCAAAACTGAAATACCTCTATGAGTAAAGGTGAATGTGTTACAGCTAAATTTGCTACAGACGAACTGATCAGACATTCATGTGTCATCATGTGAACCCATGAGGAATTTCTTGAGTATGAAAGATACCATATCAACCCACATTTACTATTCTGGTGAAATATAAGTGTGATATTTTTAGACACCTTTTTTCAGTAATGCAATCCTGAAATTTATTATATGAAATGTCGTTTTTATTTGCAAGTGGGTAGATAAACTAAGTTTTATTGTCCTTTTCCCTCTCTCCTTCAGTATAAAGAATGGGTTATTGCATATGCACAATCTTTGTTACTTGGCAAAATTGTACTGTATAATATTGGTAGTTCCATCTACAGAGTTAAAGCAAAACCCCAGATCTTTGTGAGACATTTTTTCATGGCAGTTATGAATAGCTGAACCATATTTGTTAATCTCCTGCTAAATTCTCCAGACCACACCTTCCCTCACATTAAAAACTGTCCTGCTTATTTTCACAACAGTCAGCCAAGTTTTCTTATTTACAGGCAGTACAGTTCCAGGCCATGTCATAATTTCCATAGGGATCTGTGCAACACCTTTTCTTCAC
Organism: Oxyruncus cristatus; assembly: GCA_013399855.1. Taxonomy (NCBI): domain Eukaryota; kingdom Metazoa; phylum Chordata; class Aves; order Passeriformes; family Cotingidae; genus Oxyruncus; species Oxyruncus cristatus. The sequence goes on along the minus strand of VXAY01003830.1, from coordinate 97,799 downwards.
AGGTGTTTTACTTACTTGAACCAAATGGTTAAAAAACAAATTGTAGCACATGTTAAAGCACAGTTTAGGAAATAGATGAAACCCACTAACCCCCTCAATTAATAAGTGGTCATCATGGCTTATTAAAAAAAAGTGAAAATCTCCAGCAGGCAGTACTAGAGTAATTAGCTGGTCACACTAGTTCTCACTATTTGGTGTTGGTGCACATCACAATGCAGAAAACACAACAAGAAGGAATGTCTGAACCATTTGATTAGTTTTCTTGCAATCATGCAATTGCATTTAGAAATGTACAAAGTTCCATCTTAAAACCACTTCCTTGTTTCCCATTAACTCAGTTGGTGACAGAAGCTGTTGGAGGACCTGTCTCTGCCAATGATCAGCTTTTCTCACTTCTTTTGGCATGTTCACTGGACGTGTCTGTCTTAGCAGGTTGGTCTGAAGCAGTAGTACAATTTGATGTGAATACTCTGATTGTTCCCATTTACTTTGTGTCACTTTGGTTCCTAAAGGGAACCAAAACTGTGAGGAGGAAATGGTGTACGAGAAGGAACTTAAGTGACAAACTCTGTTACAAATGTATCATAATACTTGTAAATCATTGGTCTGAGGTACAAATATGAACTACTGTATCATGAGATCCTCTAGGAGGTAAGTCCTTGTGAGTTCCTGTGCTGATTACTTGCTGCTGACTGCCAGACATCAACTCTTTATTGGAATTGGTCTCTCTCTATCAGCAACCAAACATTGCACCTAAAAGAATACCTAGTCTGCACCATGCCATATTGCTGTGTGGGGTAAAATGCCACATAGGCACATTTTAAATCAACAGATTCAAGCTGGTTGTCCAGTAATGGGGTAGGCTGGAGAGGCAGCCTGTTTTGTACAGTGAGCTGTTGCTACAATTCCCGGCCCTCAGGATACATGGCCAGCAACACAGCGTGGGTGAGACACACAGCAAATACTAGTAGGATGTCTCTGTTCTGCTCAGAGCATCCATCCACTGCCCTGCAGCACTGGAAGCAACACGAGATTCTTGACTTCTTCATCAGTGCAGACTCCTAAAGACAAGGATCAATATTGCTGGGGAAGCATCTCTCTCTCCTCTCTGTCCTCTAGACCCTTTCCCTCCTTCCTTGGACAAGCCTGAACACATCCCACTCTCAATACCCTGCAATGCAGAAGAGGTTGCAGAAGACAGTTTTGTCATCCATGATATAGAAACAACACACCAGTTCCTGGAGCACTGCCCTCTTTACAGTTGTGCTTTCCCCCAGCTCTTCACAAGATACAGGTTTTCCCAGTAATCACATGTTGTCCTTGACCACCTTGACCACCTGGGGATATACTGGGACATATGCTAGCAAGGGCTGGACCACTGGGTTTGTCTGTCTCCTCTAGGAAGAGCAGGCTGCAAAAACTCTCTCATCTGTGCAAAAACTCACTCATCTGCACCCCTTCCCCATATGCAGCAGGCATGACACAGGTACATGTGGGAACTCATCCTGAAGGGAGCACTGCTGGAGTGGAAGGAGAGAGGAGAACGGGAGGAGGGAGGCTAGGGAAAACTGAGGTAGAAATGGAACCTGCTCCTGCAGGGGTGACAGCAGCTCCTGCCTGCTTGGTGACAGACCAGCAAAAGAATGCAGAAGAGGTGCAAGAGGCAGCTCTTCCCCTGTTTCTCAGTTTACAACCTACGTTGCCCTCCCAAATCCTCTCCTTGACCTTAGGAGCTAGGGACTCCAGTGGTGCCAGAAAATGGAGTTTTTCTATTTGAGCATTCATATTTGACTGTAGAAGTTATTCAGTTCTGATTTTCAGCCTTTGATTAAAGCTATGCTTGCATGTCGTGGCAGGGAACCAGCTGGGAGCCAGGGTAGGTCATGTGGCCTGTGGGCTGGGTCTGTCATGAAAAATGGATGAGAAGGCCACTCTCAGTTCTTGAGTGTCTTCTGTCTTTGTATGTGGGATGGGTGCACAGGGTGTGTTCTAGCAACTTTGGGAAGCTATTTCTTGAATTTTACTATTAGAGTTTTCTTCTATACCTGTTCCTCTTTCCTTCATGCAGCTGGAAAATCTTTTGCTGTGTCTTTTAATATTCTTCACAAGTCTGACTCAGCTTGACTTTTGGCAATATTCCTTTTACTGAACACAGATTTCTTTGCCGGTCAAATGCTTTTGCGATACTTCTGAGCTCTCTGCTACTCCTAATATGACTTCTGAAATGCTGACTTTGTTTGCTTAGTTTGGAGCCCTTCCTGATTGATTTTCTGTTTCTGCCTGGGATAAAAGCTGAAGATACTATGGCACCTTTGGCTTTAATGCATTTCTTTCCTTTCATGACTTCTATTTCTTCAGGTGTTAGAATTCATTTCGTTACACAAAAGTACACTTTAGAAATTGAAAAACTTCCTCTGAATTTAAGCAGAATCAGGTCATAATTACAAACCATTTCATAACCAGAGAATACAGAGGATACTTCATTTTTCTGACAGCTTCTCTATTATCCTAGCATCTTTCCTGAGGAAAATACCCAGAGTCCCTTCCCTCCCTTGCTTGCACCATTGCAAGAGGTCCATGCCTCCTTGTGTTTCACTCCCCAGGAGTGACCTGTGATTCTTCTTTGCTTTTCTCAGAAAATCCTGCCCATACACCTGACCAAGAAATCCGGAGAAAACCCAGCAATCCTTCCCCCTGGCTGTTAACTGGGAGAGTTTGATCCCTCTGGGAGAGTTACTCTCTCTATATGTAGGAAATCACGTCTCTTCATAATACATTTCCCAGCTGCATGGGCCAACTGCAACCCATACTTGCCTGCTGACCTGAGCCCCTTGGTTTTGGAGCACTGACCTACAGGAACCACCTTGTTCCTCCCCTCAGGTGTCCAATGCAAACATACTCTTACCCAAGCTTTTCCTGCTTATTTACTGCAGTTCAGTCCAGTATGGCAAGGCAGAGCCCTGAGGTAGGACTGGATCCAGGGCTGGGGAGGGCTGAGGACAAACACTCCAGCTGTAAGACAATGCTGAGGGCTCAGGACATTTTTATCTTATTTCCTGATGCATCTACTAAGTCATGATGGAAGATTGTGATTCTGAGGATGATGTCTCATCATTAGCAAATTAGATGCTGTAATCTGCTTCTAAATGAATCTTCTTAGGGGGTATTACTCAGGGTCAGATTAAAATTAAGTGAGAGAAAGACTGATTAAAATGTAAGGTGAGCTTCCGTTCTCTGCTTCTGGTGGGTGCAACACAAAACCCTTGAAAAGGCAGAGGTATTTTTAAACCACTTTTTTTTTTTCTTTTTGTGGTCTGCCCTGGAACTGTCTTTAAATCATGATGGCTCACAGATCACATGGTGACGTGCATTTCCCACATTCCTCTGGGTGCCAGTGAGTGCCATTCCCCAGGTCTGTGGGCAACCAGGTCTTCATCACTGAATGGACACTTCAACAGCTGCTGTAAACACTTGTTCTGCGGTTGTAATTTGCAGGAAGAGTCCTTCCCATACTTCTGTGGCACTCTAGCATGCAGGATTGTGGGAACTTGGGCTAGCAAAGGATTTCTGCTACACTAGCAGTGTTTCCTTCAAAATATGGGATCCTGCGTTATTTAATGTATTGCTAAAGGAGGAACAGCTTTGACAGTTTTCTTGGCCTAGTCCCTCATTTGTTCAATCCTGCTCTGATTTTCAAGAAGGAAATAACCAAAACCAGCTAACAAGAGGCTGTGAGAGGCCAGTTGTACTTTACCAGGGAGCCAGATCAGCTTGTGGCATTTCACGGCCATTTTTGTGCTCCTTGACCTACACCAACTTCTATTTATCTTTTGTCATCTCAGATTAATTCTGGCCGGATTCAGATGTCACACTGATGTCATTAGGGAAATATGGAGATCTGCAAAAGGGCCAATAAAAAGTATTTGGTTTTAATTTTGACTGAAATAAATGACTTAGCAAGCCACTACATATTAAAGCTTTGCTACAGCAGATCAAAACTGTCCTGTTAATTAACTGCCATGTTAATTAATTGGATGTGTGTGAGTTGATGTTAGGTGCAGTCAAATAGCAGCATATTATTTTTCTCATGCTGTACAAATGACATTAGCATTTTTAGTTTCTTGTCTCATAGCTACTGCCTAATTTCATGACTGAACAAGAAGGCTGTTTATGATGAACAGTGCTTTAAACTATTCTGACATACTCTCCTTTTTTTTCACTCTCCATCCAGTTGCACCAGGCTCCTGGGCTTCTTCTGCTCCATGCCCTCCACCCACTCACGTGGCCCCGGTGCCACCAGGATGGCCTCACCATGTGTACCAAAGGAGAGCATCTCCAAATGCCTGAATCCAGCCTCCTTTGCCCAAGATGACACTCCAGGGCACCAGCTTCCACCTCAGTATTAAACTTTGCCCTTCGGGTTTGATTTCTTCTGTTCCAGCTGCTACAGCTCCGTGTAGTCTCCGTAACTGCAGAGGACTGTGCCTTTCCTCACTGCCGGCCGGTCTGCACCGGGCTCTCCCAGCTGGTTACTTCTGTCTGATTCAAAGCGCTCCTAATCTAATTAGCTGTCTCTTGTGAACGTACTAACAACAAAGGACACACATTCAGAACTGTAATTTGATGCACAGAACAAAGCCTGTTTGGTTTTGTTGGTTTTGTTTGTTTTTTTGGGTTTTTTTGGGTTTTTTCGTTCAAGGCTTCTAATAGCCAAGCTCCGTGTTTGCTGGGTAATATATTTAGGTTTCCATGCCAGAGAGGCATGAGCCAATTCCTTCTGGAGTCCATAAAAAGGCCCCTGCTGACATTTGGCTGGGGCTCAAGACCTACATCTTTATCAGAAGGCTTTGTTGTCTGCTAGTTTTTTTGAGCCTAATGCACAAATTCAGGCAAAAGCAGGAACAACTGCAAGAAGCATGCTAGAAGCCAGACAGGTACATCCATAATCCAGCTAGAGTCTTTTTATCTGAATATCTGACACAATAGATTTTAGCCTTTTCTCTGAAATCTCTGAAAAACAGATTTAAAATCTGGCTAATTTTCTAGACATCATGACAGCATTATTATTATTTATTTTCACGCTAGAGGATAATGTTGTTGCACTTAAGAAATGACAAATACTTGAACAATTTGTGTGTTGTCACTTGCTCTGAGGCGAGGTGTTCAAAAACAAAAGCAAGATCTTACCAAGAAATCATGATAGACACTCAGGATGCCATGCTTTTTTCTCGGTTTGGTGGAAGTATTTGTCTCCACTGGGAAGTTCCCAGCAGCTTCTCATATTTCTGTTGCCTTTATTTTTTGAGTGTGGTTTTGAATTATATTAAAAGTTTACTGTATCACAATCATGGACATATGTACATAAAGTACATATAAGATGGGATCAAACATGCACCTAGTAGGGTGTGTGTGTGTTTGTCATAAGTCTCTCTACAGCTCAATTTGAAGTGTGAAAAAACACACCCCAGAGGGGTCAACTATCAGGATAAGATGAGGACAGTTTCAGATGAGATTGTCCTCATGAAAGTGCAGAATAAATGGAGAGGGACAAAACAGGCTGAACTCAAAGAGCAGAAAAGTAATATTTGTTAATAATTTTAAACACACCAAGACCACTAAAAGCCTAGCCACAAAACAAGGAATTAGATTATAGGGGTCCCATCTATTGTTAAAAGATAAAGAGAAAAGATAAAAAACTTCTAGGCAGACACATTCAAAATCCTAAGACATGGTAGAAACTAAAGACTTTTGAAGAGCATGCTTTAGGAGAGTTGAAAATGAAGTCCAGAGTGTGCAGTTAAGTTCTGCCAGCTCTATGCAAAATGAATGTGGCTTTGAAAAAAGCTTGTTCTGGATACTTTTTTTTAATCCTAAATTTTCATGAGTATGTGGAAGAAGGCAGTTGGAGAATTTCCACCGGTATGAAGTAAGAATTACTGCATGAATGTCATCAGGATACATTAGTGAGAATGGGAGAATTAACGCCTAAGAATGATTCTCAGTTTCAACATCCTACTACATTTCAGCAGTGCTTTGGGATCCGGTGAGATAAAGTGTGCTGTACGAATGTAAATGTGTCTTATTATTAAGTGTCTGCTAATTTTATTCAGGGAAATAACCCTTGCTGCTCTGAGTTCAGCAGTGATTTGCATAATCTCAGGTAAGTGAATCTGAAATGTCTTTTAAGAAGGAGGCTAAACCCTAAAGAATTTATAGCTAGGAAGGATATTAAACTATTCAAACTCATCTGAATTTCCAGGTGCTTTTCTTTATATTTCATCTTTGCAGGGGCATCCAACTCCATCTGGGTGAAAGAAATGAAGGACAGGGGAAGGTAAAAGACATAAACAAAACCAAAGCAGAACATTTGAAGGAGAAGTGGCATAAATGAAGATTGAAGAACTACAAAGTAAAAAAACACCTCTGAGAAAAAGTATTGCTCACAGAGCCTTTTAGTTTGTCACAGGGAAATTACATTTACAGTGTTATGGATAGATGGACAATCTTTTTAGAGCCCCCCAAAAATAATCCCTGAGCTCCATTCTAATGTCACAATTTTTTAATTTTTTTAAAGCATTAATACCTCTTAACCATCCTTCCAGGTTCTGCCTCTTTCTCTCAGGTGTGATGACTAACAGCAAGCATGAATGCACAAATGTCCCAACACTGAAAAAAACCGCTTGAAATCAAGCATGGTACTCATCTTGATTTAACTGAAGCCAGGATTTCATCCAGACAGTAAGATTACTGAACACAGCACAACCCTTCAGGTACTCTGGGTGTTTCTGCCATCAACTACTTGCTTTGTATTGGTTTCTGCAAATTTTGCAAATGAAAAATATTATCTACAAGAAGCCAGAAAAGAACTGTCTGCCTTGAAATTTTTCTTCAATGGTCTTTGAGCCAAAAAACTCTCCAGAATTTTGGGCCTAGGTAAAGAAGGGTGTCCCTGTTTTGAGTGTCTAAATATGCAAGGCTGCTCTTTTGGATTAGTTTTTCCATTATTGACAAAGACCTTCTTGTCAACAAAATGTTGGGCTTTCCTTTCTGCCTATATTCTTTTAAAAGGCAAATGCAGGATACACTGGTAAGCTGTCTACTGTCAATTAGTCACAACAAGCTCATCTTAAAAACCTCAGAATCTTGCTTCCTTGCTGCAACTGGAAATATGTTCTAGGGCATTGGAGGATGAGAACGTTCTTTTTAATTCCCACTCCAAATTATTCATTGCCACTTTCTCCTCATTTGTCCTTGTGCCAGTATTGTCATCTTAGTTAAAGGATTCTTAATTCTTTAATGACTACCTGGTGATTAGCCATTTCACAGATATATACAGAATGATTGTAACCCTGTATTCTAGTCTAAACCACCCACGCTCTTTTATTCTGTTCTTGTAGAATGAGTGCTCCACTTTTCTCTTCTTTCTAATAACCCTTCTTTGCCCTTCTCCCACCTGGAATTCATATTTTTGAGTATGGGTTTGTACAGAGTGGTGTAGATGGGATTCTAACAGTCACTTGTACAATGGCATGGGCGTGCCTCCAACTACAAGAAATACTGAGCTGATGCACTTCGCAGTTACATCTTTATTTTCCTGGCTGCATCCCACCGATGGATTGATTTCATCCTGGGATTGCCTAAACACCCAGGACTTTATTTTCCTCAGCCTCTTTACCCTGCAAGTTTTGTTTTTCCATACCCAGACATTTAATGAGGGCTGAAATGATGTATAAGCACACAGTGTGCAATCACTGAGTGCATATCCTTTCATACATGTCATCTGCTAGTAATCTGAGTCTGGAGGGTTGAATCCAGCCTCAGAAAAAACTCACCATTGAATATGGTGTTTCCTTGGTGTGACTTCACCTTTCATGAAGGTCAAACACAGTTCCCATTTCCTGAAGCTGTACACAACATAAGAGAGTTTCTGTGATGGCCACTCCAGTCCTTCTTCCAGACAGTGCAGTGGTCTCTCCCAATGTTTTTCTTGTGGTTGCACAGCAAGTGTTTCCTGTGGGGGCTTCTTTGATTGTTTTGGCTCCTACTATGCTAGACATGTAGCTCCATCAGAATAATATCCGTCTTCTGCACTTGCACACATCTTTCCCTGGTGAAAACCTCCTGTCCATCTAGCTCTGAGTAGTCTCATCCCTGACTTGCGTTTGTGGCCTTGGGTCTTAATGTAACTCCAAGAGAAGTTTGTTATTATGACTGAAAACGATCTGTTATGGGAAACTGTAGAGGTCAGCCAGGCTTCATCTAAATTTCACAAGGGAAGAATTACAAAATTCCATTCTACTTCATGGGAAGAATCAGAATCCTTTTACACAGAATGCTCTATCAAGTCACATGTAACTAGACAGGAACCAATGCAGGCTGGACGTGGCACTTAATGCCATAGTCTAGTAACCATAGTGGGGTTGGATCAAGGGTTGGACTTGATGATCTCCGAGGTCCTTTCCAACCCGTCTGATTCTATTCTATGATTCAAGACCACTCAATATAGTGTAGAATCAGTTCCTGGTGGTCATTTTAGAAGTTGTATCGGCACTCAATCTGCCTTTGTGGAAGTCTTTGTGCTGGACTTTGGAGATGAAATCTGTCACTAAACTAAGAAATAGGAATTGACCGTAAGACCCTAGCAATGAAGAGGTTGTTTGTATGGCTATCTCTAAGTCCTGCTGCCTGTTCACAAAGACTGACCAAGTGCCTCATTTATTTTACCAGTGTTTAAAAAAACCATGCATGCAGAGGCTGCATGCTTTTCCTGTTAAAATCCTATGGCAGTGCTCCTGAACTGCAAGTGGTAGATACTTGGTAGCTCAAATATGTTTGAAAAGATTTCTTGTTATCATCCTCCCTTGCTCCTGCTGTTTTGCTACCATGTTCTGAAAACACAAGAAGTTTCAGTTCTTAAAAATATCAAGAAAACCGTTATTAAACTTTGGAAAATGCCCAGCATTGTTTGTACGAATGTTATTCAGAGCAAAACTCAGGAATCCAGTCCAATCCTAGGGTAAGCCATGGGAAAGTCAGATCTAGCTGACATATCAATGCAAAAACAAGATGGTAACTTGTAGTACACATGGTGAAGGTTGCAAAAGATTGATGAAGAAGATAAGCCTGAGTTTCTTCCACATAAATCCCAGTAAATGATAACCTAAGCAGGCCACAGCCACAGTCCAAAGGACAAATCTCAAAGCAACAACTCTGGTTTTTATAATATTTTTTATTTATCCAGCCATTATAAGAACAATAATGATAAAATAGAAATGATAATGCCCTCCATCTAAGGCAATGCCAAGCATGAGTTTTAGGGAAGATAACAAACTTGATAAGAAGGCCATTTTGAAAGGAGCTTATGGATGGAAAGGCCCATCTATGGGGTTTTAAGTACCTTCCAGATTAGAAATGACTCCACAAGTATGGACTTTATGGGTTCAGATGTGGATGTCTGAACTGGTTGTTAAGCATATTCATAGCAAGAAAAGAATCCCTCTGGGTACATGATTTTTATAATCCACAAGCACATGTATACAATACTTCGATTAATTACTCCCTAAAAATCCCTGTTTTTCCCTATTGACTCTTAGGGGTTCCTAAACTGGGAGACAGAAGGAACACATCTGTATTTTAGATATAAAGATACATCAGATGAGCTTACACTGGTGCCTGCAGCTCACCAACAATTCAGGAAACCCAGAATAGTTATTGCTGTTCTAAAGGTCCTGTAACATCTGCTGAATAAATAGTATGACTGTAGGACCTGTGCAAGTTCTTTGCACTGTTTCTGCTTCTCCTGTAAAAGGACTGATGACCTACAATTCATCAGGTACCATGACTTAATTTATTAGTGCATTCTATTGAACACACTTTCCTACCATACATTCAGACAGTATTGCAAATGTTGCACTGGAGCAAAGGAATGGACAGTATGGAAAAGGCAAAAAGGAGTTTATGCTGCTTAAAATGAAAACAGTATTTTGCATTTAAGACATCATGTGCATTCTTTCAAAGTATCACAACCTTTTTTAAAACAGCATATTAAGTGTAATTTAATGTAAGGAAACTGAGGTTAAAGATGTGACTTCCATAGTATGTCAGGTTGAGTACTGCACAGAGAAGAAGTGCTGCACTGGAGTCACAGAAGCATATTCCTGGGTTGTGATGTCAGTGAGAATCCATCATAAAATTTGCAGGGAAAGATCAAATTACCTTCCTGCAGAAGAAATCACAGAAATAGTTATGCTCTTCAGCAGACCACATCAACTGTTACACTGAAGTCAAAAACGCAGGTATCGCAGGTACTGCAACTGTGTGGGATTTGTAGTGCCTCTCTCCACTAAGTAGTGAAGGAAAAAGAATACACATCTCCTGCCAAAAGCAATGCCACTAAGCTGTAACGGCAATGGAGAGAAGTCCATATCGAAAAATACTGACTATAGCTGAACAAGGTTCAAATGGTGCATACACATACACACTTCTGGCACAGGGTAAAGGAAGCTGCTATATCGTAAATAAACCAAAGAGAAAACAAAATGGTATTTTTTCTTCTCATTTGTTACAGACACAGCAGGTAGTGAAAGACACTTGTCTTTGACCATGTTATTTCCTTTCCCCCCTTGTTTTCCTTTCCCCCTGGATTTCCGCCACATTTCAGAGTACAGTTCTTCAAAACACAGTGCTATGACAGAAGTATCCTTTGAAACTCTAAGGGTAGGAAGAGAAGTGCTTTTATTTCTACAGGTGGGATGGCACCACCTGAAAGCCAGGCCACTGATTAGCAAGGAGATGCTGCTCTTGTAAGAAAAAAATTACAAGAGTCTTGACATAACTTGCTTCAGATAGTGAGCAAACAGCTCTGCTTTTAGCAGAACGCCACTTAGTCATCAGCAGTGGACCAGCAGCAGAAGTAGGTGCTTGCCAACATGGAGTATGGTGCCAAATCTTACCACAAAAAAAAATAATCCTCACACTGAGAGAAAAATAGCTACTATAGAGGAAAAAAAGTGTTATTGAGAGGATGTTATCTTTGAGTCCCCTGTACCAATAAAGTTTTTACTTATGGTGTGTTAGATTACACAAGACAAACTAGTGCTATGGAGACATCAGGACCAAAGTGACTCCAGCAGCGTTAGTCCCAGAAGGAGGGGTTCATACTCAATGTCCCTAGGCAGGACTGAGGTCCCACCACAGGGATTTCTCGAATTGTTCCATCCCCCCCCAAAGGTGAGAATGGCCTTGTTTTTTGTGCTGTATGTGCTGAGGAAGCAACCTCAAAACTGAGGGTTCACAAATAATCAGCTGAAAAAGACAAGCAAACACTTGTCTACCAGTAGCTATAAAATCAGGGCTCCTGTTATTTGTTATCCTCTTTTTTCTGCTCTTTGAGGCTTACCGTGTATGCACAGCCCATTTTTGAGCTTTTATCTACAGCCATTAGGACTGGAACTTCTATTTTTTAACGAATACTGAGATTGTCACATAATGACAAGAGATGTGGAAAGCATCAAATATCATGAGACATATGAAAAACATCTTAAGTTGCAGTACTGCACACAAAAAGAAATGGCTTTTGTCTTAGAGAGCTACAGTCCAAACATAAGACAAAGAATGGTAGAAAGTTGCATTACCACAAATTTACAGACGCAGCAAGATTAAGGAAAAACTTGTCAAAGGGGAAACTGAGCAAAAATCTGACACGGCTGTTTTTAGAGCCCTAGTTATAGGAATACATTTCTTCTTCATTATACAGCCTTAACTGCCATAGGGATAATAAAATATTTTGCATGTTGCCAGAGGATTATGTTTTCCTTTCTAAAACAGGCAAATTAGGCTCTCGTTGTGACAAATCATAGTAACATATTGCTTCAGCGGGCCATAAGCTTCACAAATAGAATTTGCTGTGCTATGGTATACTGGTATTTTTCAATGAAACCAATAAAACCAATGTTATGGCACCCAGAGAAAGCAATTTTGAAATATATTCAGTGAGCATTTCTCAGATTATTTGTTCAAGTATATGTATGTGTGCAAAGCAAACAAAATCACATGCCCTGCAATTCCTCAAAGCATCAGGAAAGTGACAGACTGTGACTATTCTCCTTGCATTGCCCTGCAGAATATTTTCTCAGCACTGACCACAGCACTGCACATAGTAAACAAATTTTACCCAGCAAAGAGACTGCATAATTTTCACTATGGGGTTAATTTGCTTCTGTTTGACAGATTATTTTAATCAGAAACCTAGCCAGTTCTCAGCTGTTGCTTATTTTGCCAGTCAATGACAACAGAGTGCTGTGGGAACATTGATTATGGTGGTTATAGAGATGAGCTAAAGCTATATGTACTTGTTCTCTATTATTTAGTGAGTCATTGAAATTAATAACTGTCACCTTCTTATCTTGCATTACAGTTGAGAAACACACTGGTTGTAGACAACAGTAAGTTGAAAGGCTGGTTGTTTTGTTAATGCATCTGCTGCACTTGTGAGCTGTACAGTTGTCACTCAGTCCCCAGAATTTTACTGTCTCTTTGTGTTTTTCAAAAATTTCCCAGTATCTAGAGGCTATTTGCTAAATACTTGATCATATCCTGTTTCAAGTTAATAGAAGTGTATGCATCTGGGCTAGTATTAATATAAATCAATCATATTTAAATTTATTTGCTGGTATTTGCAAGGAATAATGAATTGATTAACATGACAGAATATGCCATATTCATCAATGATTGACTTAAAAAATAAAACCAATACTGAAGTGAGATTCTGAAGCTTTAATTCATAAATAATATCTGAGCATTTTATTGATCAATGATCTTACAATAAAACTATTGAATCAAATGCAACATAATTATATTGTAGTCTTTCATGGCACTTGTCTGTCTGGCTTTTGTTGAAGCCTGACCCTTTTCCACTTAAGTTTTTATTTCAAGCATCAAATGATGAGCATGTGAACTAAAACTACTGAATAATTACTTTGTGCTGCTTATCCTTTTTTCACATTGAAAAATTGCATCTGAGAGTTTGGGGTAACTGTGTCAGAGCCTGTGCTGTGATGTAGGAAATGCAGAGGACCTCCACTCCATCAGAAGTTTGGCCTGGGTGACACAAAGTTTGCTTTCATGGCTTCATTCAGGGGAATTCGATGTTTTGAAACAGACCTTTGCCTTATCTTTTCTTCATGCACTATCCTTCATGAGCAGGACTCGTGGCTCCATGCTACAGTCTCTGATAAAAGCATGCAGGGAAAGACTTTTGAAGATGATAGAGCACTTTTACACCCTTTCTGAGGCTGGGTTTGTCTTTCTTTTTACATTTACTGGCTAAGTACTGATGAAAACTGTTTCTTCAGTTGCCATAGAAAAGTACCATAAAAAATGCCCCACAGGTAAATAGACGTTTTCATGCCAGTTCTTACTTGCCCTCCCAATTTGCACAGACAGAGCTATTCCCTCCTCCCCGTCCCCTGCACAGAGAGCAATACTCTGGCCAGCCCGGAAATCTCATTGCTACAAAGTAGGCCAAAGAACTCACTTCCCTCAAGATGTCAATCTGATTGATTTTCATTTCAGTGTCTACTGATTACAATCCTTAAAGAACATTGCTACTGTCATGGTTGCCTCAATAAGTGAAGGTGAAAGGGAGATGTAACAACAGCCTTCAGATACATGAGAAGTAGCTGGAAAGAGGACAGAGCAAACTCTTCTTCTTCTCCTCCCAGGTGGACAGGACTAGAGGTATAGGGGATTAAATGGAAACAAGAGTGATCTGTGTCAGGCAATAGGAACACTGTTTTCAGTGATGGAGCATTGGAAGACATTGCAAAGGGAGGTAAGGGATCCCTAGAAATCCGCCTGGACACATTTCTCTGGTAAATTTTTTAGGGAAAGCTAAAAGTGTCCTAGTACAGCAGAGTAGTATAAATGACCCTTCAGGTTTTTTTCCAAGCTCTGGCATCCAGTGGGAGACAAGCTACATCCTTGAACTCTCCTGAGGTTCCACTACAAGTTAGTCTCAAAATGGACATGACATCACCTGCGACCAAAAATATTTTGCTGAGGTGGCACCACCGATGGCTACAGCAAGTAGCAGCATTGCTGTAGTCAGGCAGCATGATGTGCAGGCAAGGAGGTGGCTGCAAGAATTTTTATGACCCCCCACACAAACACCTTTTCCCTTCCTGGGGACAACCCCCTCCTTCTACATCACCTATGCCCTCTGTGTCCACCTCCCACACACCCAAACCCAGGTTCATGCCCACTGGCCCCCCTCTAGACCTGCAATGCCACTGCCCTGCTTCCCACTGTGGTGGGCACGCTGGCACTTTGCCACTAACTTTAACGGACACTGGACAAGGAATGTAGTGGAAGGCATTACCTTTATGGTCTGAAAGGTAAGAGAAGCCTTGCTTTCTGCACTGGACCATCACAGTCTTCTCAGGCAGCATATCTGGCACCAAACCGTCTCTGAATTTTTCACTCCATTTTATGGTTGGGGAGACCTCAACACCTACGTGGTTGATGGCATTGGCACAGCTTCAAGGACGATGTCAGCTGGCAGCCAGGCACCCACTCCTTCCCTGACCAAGCTCAGTGCTTTCCCACCCCTACAGCATCTGTGCTAACATTTTCCCACGTTAGGCTGCAGGTTGGATGTTTTCATCTTGAAGGTGTCCTGGTTCTGGCAGTGAAAGTAGCTTAGACTGGGATGGTGTAGTGGCTGTTGTCAGACATCTCAACGCTGTGCATTGAAATGACATCTCGTCATCACATGCAGACAGGAAGCAGCAAGCAGGCGAGAGAGAAAATATAACAAAAAGTATTTCTTTGTCTGCCAAGGGAAGAGTCCATGTGTTAAATCCTGGCTGCTAAAAAGGTAGACAGCAGTGTCAGTAAACAACAGCTTTGGATTTTCAGTGCCATCTTCTTATCTGAATTTTTATTGCATATCTATTAACTAATAACATGTAGTTGAATGCAATTATCACATGAATATTTTGATAGGTTTCCACCAGTTCACTTTTCCTAAATAGTACATCATTTCTACTTCTATTTATGCATTTATGCATCTAGGCTCTAGTTACCACTATCACACTGGAAGTACATCATCATTTCTCTCTGGTTTTCATCCAACCTAAAAAACCCGAGGTACATTAAAAACCACTCTTTTTTTACTTTACAGGTAAAATAAAAATTGCCAACCTATTCCTCCACTTATATTTCACCTCTGGATCTTAATTCACAAGTTCCTCTTTTGCTCTTAAAAAAAAAAAAAATCCACAAATTTATTTTGTGGCAGTTGTAGTAAACTGTAGCACTCTGGAGAAGACCTTCTGTGTTTTCTTTTAACATGTTCCCAGTAAGATTTATGCACAGGCTAAAAAGAAAATCATGCTAGGTTTTTTGATTAAAATTTCCCCCAGATTTTAAGCACTAAACTATTCATAGCCTGAAAACTTACGAAAAATGAAAATCTCATGAGTTTTATCCAACTTACAGCCTTTCAAAAAACTTTGGCATTTTTTGAAGCTGCCACCTTGGAGGAAAAAAAAAATCTATGTAAAACACCGTTTTCCTGTTGAAAAAGACTTGGAAGTTATGCTTTCACCTGCTTACTCAGCTCCTCAGGCACATTAGAAAATAATTGCCTTTAGAGAGAAATATTGAGGGTTTGGGAGAGGAATTAGTAAGCTCACTGCAGAACACACTCCATGGGCTGGGGCTTGGGATATCTGTGAGGAAGATTTTGTGGTGTTCTGTTACTGTCTTCTGTATCTATACTCTATATCTCCCTCATTTTATGTCAAGATTTATTTTAAGAGGATTTTTTAGCCCCCAAAGGATTTTTTTCTTTTTTCTTTTTTTTTTTTTAACAGAGTATTTTGTGTGGGTATGCAGCTCTTTCTCAGTTACAGCTGGAAGAAAGAAAATGCCATTTTGTTTGACACGGAGACATTTATACATGATGAACACCCCAGGCTGGTGTTTGGCCTTGGATGGTATCTGCAGCAGCAGTCATACAGCACACTAAGAGTGAACTGTAAGGCAAACTATTTCTGGTGCGGAGGACCTGTTGTTTGTGACATACAAGTTTTTGGAGGTTTTACTTTAGACTAGCTCTAATCTGGTCCATTCCCCCTTTTGAGGATGGAACAGTGCTCCTGATCTGCAGTATCTGGTTTAGGCTGATCCCAGAAGAACCCAACTTGTGCTTTCCAAGAGTGCTTAACAAGAATGCTAAACTGGGAGGTGTGGTTGAACAGGACCCTCCTGATCCAAACAGAAACACTAGTGCAGGTGCACTCTGAGCTTCCTTGGGGTATACTTCAAAACTACTGGGACCACCAGAGGAGTCTGGTGGCTGGGTCATTTTATTAATTTAAGTGATCCTGGAAAAGTTTTTTTTTTTCTTCCTTTAATTCCTTCCATTAAGCTGTGACTCTATTATTAGAGTTCATTAATACACGTGTCCTGGCTGTACAGCTCAGTTAGTTATGATGGAAAGATCCTCAACAAACAGTGGTTTGGCTCCATCTCCAATCTCCAGGGACACCCATGGGAAGCTGATATGACGTAGATGCCCAAGTAACTTTGTAGATGTCAGACATGTGCCCTTTGGTGGGCATTAGGTGGTGGCAGGCAGTGGTTAGAGAACTGGAGGTGTGACCCTAAACCTGGGCTTTTCAGACAAGTGAAAAGTAAAATAAACTCCATGCCTCCCATCTTCATGGTGGCAATTCCCAGTCAAGGAGCAGCAGCTTTTTAGACTACGATTACCTGATCTTTTGTGTCCATTTGACTGTGTTTGTATTTCATGGGGTCATTCCCAACAGGAAACAAAGGTATCAGCTAGTAAAAACTCTCAGCCGAGACTGAGGGATGATTGCTACACCCATCAGCAAATTAAATAAAAATGTATTAAGACCAATCTCATTCCACATGGGAATGTCTACACAGAGTTCTAACTAGGATTCAGTCACTTTTCTCAATTTACAAGTCTGGTGAGTTCGGATCAGTGCAAACCCAACATCTCTACAGATGTAGGCATGCAGGCTTGCTGCCATCCTCTTCAGTAAGAGTGTGTCCATACTAATTTGCTCCGCTGCCTCTGGCAAGGCAGAAATGCAGCTGTTCTGCCACAAATTAGATGAATCCTTCACAGATAAGACAATCATTGCAGCTTCCTGCATGGAGCCCCAAATTTTCATCCTGTTCAATAATCAGACATAGTAACATGGCATTTTAAATGTATTCACAGCTTTCAAACATCTGGTGCATACTGCTAATGTGCAGCAGACGACTAACTTGTATTAATTTTGGAGCGTAATGCCACGGACTGACTAATTAAGAGGGAATATATGAGAAAGAACATCCCAAAAAAAGGCTTATTGGTGAACTTACCTGCCATTGCCCTTTACCCATTTGTTGAAACACTATTTGTATATTTGCATAACTTGAGCTGCTCAGCAGCAATTGAAGCCATTACTATCCTGCTATCATTGGGTTTTGCCTCATTTATGCAAATATTCATTTACATTGTTGAGCAATATGGATCTTACCTTTTCCTATGTTTCAAAATTGCTAGCAAAGGTGAGAAGGTTTTGTCAGAAGTGTTTGGTCTTTCTGGACCCTAAGAGCCATTTCTATAAGTTTCTGAGCAATTTAAATATTTCTTTAAATTTTACAGGCTCAATCTAAACATGAAAATTCTTATGTTGTAGAGTTTCTGCAAAAACAGTAGTACCGTGTCTTCTCCCTTTAATAACTTCTCTCCAACAACGGCTAGTCTCATTACAAAAAGATATTATAACTTGACAAGATTTGTTTTCCATAAACCAATTTTGATCTGAAACAGTTTTATTTCTATCCTTAAAATAAAGTCCTATACTCACAATTCAACATGTTGTTTTGCTTCCAAATAGTTCTAATACGCTTGTAATATCCAAGCTTCCTGCTACAGGTTTTTAAAATACTGACATGTAATTGATTTTCTTCCAGTCTTCTGGGAACTGTTGGGAGTTTTCCAGTATGCTGAAAATCACCATTTTTGCTCCTTGGTTCTCTTCAGTCAGCTGTCTTAAAAATCACAGGTGTGGGTTATCCAGACCTGCTGATTTTAAATGTTTAATCTTTGTAGCTGCTGTTTAACATCATCTAGATCCATGCTTGGAATGACAGTCCACAGAGGGAGCTGTGACATAATCAGATTTAAAGTATCACAAATTTGCACACACACTGGACCAAAAGGCTTTACCACAGGCAGCCCAGTTTCCAGAAGAAAGGCTTAGTGCTATTTCTGAGAGCTTAGACTGGGCTGGTACACTGATCTACAGCATATACATACATCTCCAAATGTAGCTGGTCTATCATTTTTATAAATATGTAAGCCTTTTACTGTGAGAACTGAAAGAAAATCCTGTGAACATGAAATGGTTCTGTACCTGAAGCTGAAGGGAACCTTGGACAACTACTTGGAGAAGACAGAGTCTTTTTAGCTGTCCCAGGTTGTTAACTTTGATGGAGAGGGACACTAATCCTTATCTCAGCACGTGTAATGAACTTGCTCTGGAAGGGGAAAGCCCACTTGACTTTTTTCACAGTATTATTAATAACTATCCTGGCAATACTTCCCATGAAGATAAGCCATATAAGGGTTATGTCCCCAATGTACCTGACACAAAGCTCTGTCTCCTCTGGCATAATCTCCAGCCACCTACCAGCAAAGCAGTGACTTTGAGCAGATATTGCCGAACAATTTCAAATGTCTTCATTTGGAGAGGGTACCTCACTGTCATAAACCCTTTCTGACGGTGCTGTATTTCTACCTTCTCTTCCTGCTTGCCTTGGCAAGTTGTCCCGGTCTGGCCAGGACAGGGATGACTTTTGCAGTAGACAGGAGAGGGCACACTTAGGACCCAGAGGTTATTCTATACCACCTCACCTCATTTGCTGGGGATGGGCGAAGAGGTCCCTTCCAGGTTGGGTAGCCTGGCAAGGGAGCGGTCGGTTACTGTTGGGGGTGAGAACTCATGTGTGAATCATTTGTTTCTTGTACACTCTTTTTTCAGTATTGTTGCTTTTACTGTTTTTCTTATCTCACTGTTATTTCCACTGATTTGTTCTTATCGCAACCCGTGATCTTTACCTTTTGTGCCTCCAATTTCCCCTTCCATCCTCCTGCAGTGGGAGGGGGAGGAGGGAACGGGTGAGTGGCACTTGGTTTGGAGTGTCTCAGTGGGAACACTAAATCGGGGAGTACCATTCCTAAACCACGACATAGGGTATATTTTCCTCCAAGGCATGGTAGAACCTCGCACATGGCTGTCTTTGCCTCTCCAGTGGCCACACCTCTCTTTGCAACATAACATGGGAGTCAGCACATGTCCAGAACTAGAACCGTGTGCAGGTTTCTAGACAGAGCCAAACATCTTCTGTACTGCTGCCCCTGCTCAGACAAACACACTAACAATCCAGCATGTCAACAGCTAACACCCACCCTCCACAAAACACACACACTGTTTTATTTGCAAGCATGTAAGGGGAGTTTAGTAAGTACATGGGTTTAAACAGTACTCTAAACAGTCGACACTTTCACGACACCACAGTTTATGATGGGAGAAAAAAAAAGATGACTCTGGGGCACAGTTCAGACAGTGCTAAACGTTACATACTGTTAATGCTTTTCTAGATTAATGTGGTTTTCCTCAAATACTTAACGCTGGGCATTATGTGTTGTGTACAAACAACCAAAAATGACTACTTTTGACATTCCAGACAAGACATCTGACATAGAAGTTTCCCAGCATGCAGGTTTTTGACATAGTGTTTGCCTTTGAAGTGAAAGAAAACTGCAGCCAACAGGGAATGCTTTGATGAAACAGTTTCTCATGAGAAAATGTGGGTACATAAACACGGAAAATTTTCATGGAAACACTTGAGGCAAGAAGATAGTTTAGGATAAGGATACATATTCTGGGGCAGAGGGAGACTCTCACAAGGTTGGAGTGTTGGCTGGGATAGGAGGGATGGGTGTCTTTCAGGTGATATCCTCAAAGGTATCTCAGGCAGTGAAATATGCTCAGGGAGAACCAGCGCAGTCAAGTGCTCATTCAGTGCTTGAAAATTGCAGTTAAAGTATGAGATGGAAAGTTTTTCAGCACAGAACTGGCTTTAGATGTTGCTGATCAGCAGGGCGTAAATTTGTGGGTCTGACAACTGAATTCTGGTGAGAGTATATTGAGCATTTCCCATCAATAAGTTGTTGTCCCTATACTGTCTAGAGAAACTTGCCAGGTCAAGTAATGTTTCCCACCTGCAACAAAGCAGTAATGCATTCCTTGTCCATATTTGCAAGTCATTCAATCACATATCATATAAAAGAGGCTGTATATTATGTAGCTGAAGATCATCAACAAGAATCAGTGGAGTGTGATTGAAGGTGTTCATGGAAAGTTCTACAAATTAACATCACCAAAGATACTGTGCGAAGGGAGATGAGGAAAAGTGTCTTAGGACTTTGCCTTGCCAAGTCTCATTTAAGGAAGCTTCTCCACCAGCCAGGCTCCTGTCATGCATGCTGGTTCAGCCCATGAGCTGCTCACGTGTAGCCATGGAGGTGGCTGTACCCCAGAGGCACAGCCAGGGCTGCACCAGAGCAAATGAGATCGTTTGAGAGTCTACAAGATGGCTGAATGACCTCTGTACCTGAGTTTGGTTCTGTGCTGCCAGCCCTGGGTACAGATACAGCTAATACATGACTGCCCCCACCAAGCTGGCAAGCCCACAGGCATCTGTGTAATGAGTCCCTTCTGATAAATGCCAGAGCCACAGAAAAGCCCATCTGCAAAGCTCCTTCAAGCCACGTATCAAAGATATTGTGAATAGGAAGCACCCAAGGCTACACATTTGTGGGATCTTGATTAGTGTCAGACTTGATAGAAACAGGCATAACCATACTGGAAACTTTTCTCACAGTTGTCTTATTCACATGAGATCTCACTGCTGAACAAACTTCAGAGAGGGATACTAATAAATATCTGTCCATATTCAAAAATCCTTTGGTCACAGCGAACTCTCATTTCCTGAGACATGTCTATTTCCTGAGATGTTCCTCAGCACCATCCCTAATCTAAGCAGCCTGAGTCAGCTCACAGTGAGGTCTCCAGGTGGGCAGGGGGGGTGGAAGCAGTTTCATGTCCAGCCCCACCAAACTTGTCCTTAATGATGGGCTCTTGAACGAGCTTAAAACACTGAGCTGCTTCTGGAGTTCAAAAGGCAGTCCTCAGTCTCAGGAAGAGCTGACTCCTTTGGTCTATGGGCCTTATAATGCAAAGACAAAAGTATTGTCCACCTGACAGCTTCTCTTTTTTTTTTCTGGGAGGATACTTGTTTACGAACACAGTGTTTGTTTTCTCACCTACCTAAACGAAGCAGTTAGCCCTTTTCTCTAGTAAAGACTCTTTAATTGGAAGCAGTTAGCATCAATCACTGTAATGCTTCGAGAAGTCATCTTCCCTTTACTTGGCATTGGGAAGGTCTGACCTGTTGCACCCTGTACCAGATTGGAGCGTTTACTATCCATATAACCTCTCGCCCTACTTATTTTTACATTACAGAAGGGAGTAAACAATTCCAAAAACATTTCAAATACAAGGAATATCTCTTTTATTTGCTTAAGTCATGACTACTGTCCTGCAATGTATCACTGCCCAAAACAATGACACCATATATCAAATATCTAATTTGATATATGTTCATAGCAAAGTGTATTTAATGACAAAGATATATATGTCTGAAGATATACTTGCTACTGGAAGAACATCTGCCACAGGCTCTGGAGATGCAGAAAATGCTCAGCAGCCCAGTGACATAATAATGATTAATAACACCAGCATTTCTAAAGTATCTTTAATACACTCCAAGGGGATTGTTGTGAAGGCTCTTTGAAAATCAGGGATCCTCTTCTGGCACGCAGACTGCAATAGAGAGGAACTTGTCTAAACACTTTGCAACCTGTGCATAAAATAGATTTCTTTATTTACACTAATCATAAATGGTATCAAGAAATAATTCTATTCAATTAACATAGGATCAAGTAAAGGAATCCAATGTAAGGGATTTTGAAGCAGCAAGAAAAATGAATGAGAAAAAGCTGTGTGCCTGTCAGAGACTTGAAGGCTTTCCAAATAACAGAATCCTGGCAAACCTAGAACTCCCAAGGGGTCAGGCAATATTGATCTGGCTGAATTTCATTATATAGGAAACCATACTGCAATTCTATGTCTTGAGAAGTTACAGAGTCTATTAAATCTTCTAAGAAGACTTGAGTTCTCATGTCTGGACCACAGCTTTACAAACAAAGAATTACTATGTTTTGGAAAGTTTTTCCCATGGAGGAGGAAAGGCTTTTTGGTTGTGAAAACATCATAGATGTCCAGTTTGGTTATGCTTAAGGCTTGCAATTTTCAATGTGAATAACAATTTTTATGGCCAAGCTATTATAAATTAATTTTGAGAGCAAGACTTTGTAAGGCACTGTATCAAATGCTGTTGCTGTTTTTAATTCAAATTACCACTCTCATGTTTTTTTTTCAGTTGATAATTTACCAAAAGAATTGAGTCAACAAAAGAAAAGCTATCAAGTTTCTCAAGCAAGATTTGATCTTATGAGAAAATGCATGCATAACTCTCATTCTTATTAAACACTCCTGAGCATCCAAAGATAATGAAAATTAGGCTATGTCTTCCTGATTTCAAATGTCTAACTCAGAGGCGAAGGGCGCTTTGAGGACATATCACACAGAGACTAGATCTGTGAGCTTGACATTAATCGTATTTTTTATGTCATGCTTCATGCTTTTTGTATTGCTACATTATTTGCATTATGCAGTAAGCCTCAGTCACAAACAAAAATATCTGAAAATCTGTATTGTGAAGGTTCAAGAACTGCTTAAAGACATAATTCATACTGCAACTCTTAGATACACTGGAAAACTGCTAGTAATTGCAGGAAACATTTTGAACTTTTCAGCAATTTCACTTTTCCCCCACATTTTCCTTGATAACCCCTTCTCTTTGATTGAAACTCTTAATACTTTAGAGATGCCTGCAAAAAGCATTCTGCGAAACCATGTTATAAAGCTTCCCTCTAAAACTAGGCCTGCTGGAGACACACAATATACGCAGAGGCGAGTTAATAAATTACAGCATATTGAATTCAAATACAACAGATAGTGCCCGAAGAAGCAATGAATGCCATGAGGATATTCCCCAGCACATTACAATGCTGGACGCAATTTGACTCAGAAGGTCAAGTGCTTTTTCCAGACATGTGGAGGAGAAAGGCAACTCCAAGTTTCTTAAGAAAAATTTCTGCAGGAATTAGATGCTGCAGAATCAAGCTGCCACAGATGTATGACAGCTTAGTTGGCAGGAAAATGTAGGAATCTGGAAGTTAACCAAGCTTTTGTCAGGTCTTGTGTTGGAACAAATGCTGGGGTTGGGGCTTGTTGCATTACTGACAGGACCCAGACAGCCAGAGGCCAACCTTGAATAGCATCACATGTATCCACCAATGCTGAAGCTCAGAGAACAGCTTTTGGAAAGAGTGTCTCCTCACTAGTTTCTATCTAAGAATTATGAAAAATCTTTCAAAACATGGCCTTTTTGGTGCAGGAGTTATCAGAAAAATGAAGAAAGCCCCTTTATGGTTCACACATACAAAGTAATTACAGCCACCTTTCCGTGTATACATCTCTGTTACTGGCAGCAGCCACCAGTCTGTCTGATTAAAAAGACATCATAAAATTTAAATCAATTCGAGCAAGTGAGATCCAAGCAATACACCTGCCCACAGTCTCCACCATCACATCCAAAGGAACAGATGTAATTGCTGGCTTCCTTTACTCAAGTCTTGCACCAGGGGCATCAAAGGCCAGGACAAATGATTAGCAAGTCATTTACAGGACAGCACTGCTTCCCAAGCTTCAGTGAGCTTGCAGCAGTTCTTTGAAGGGTCACCAAGCCTGGCAAAAACTCAGCTGTTTATGCCAATATTCAGGGTTGCAGGAGGATTGTGATGGGGCAGGTCCCACGACTCTGTCCTATGATAGTAACAATGAAAAAAAGCTGCTGAAGTGCATCAGAAAGAATATCAGCTGCTAGAATTGCAGCTTCTATATCACTGCTATAATCTGACATCAGTTTCAGTAAACTTTGTCTGTCTAATGTGCCCTGTGGGATTTTACAGAGGTTAAACCCCTCTCACACCAAACTGAAGCCTTGGGTTTTGCTTGTAATTTAGAAAAGCGGGACTAAAATAATAGTTTCTTAATTAACAGCCTCCTAAAAATGTGAACAAAAATTGCACCAGATACAAATTTATATTAATATGTTGTGGTTTATATCATGTTACTAAATTGTTTTTTGCTCTTTCCATCCAGTTTGTGTGTTACCACTTTAATGTGTGTGCTGTGTGTTATTAGTATGCAACTTGATCTTTAGCACATTATCCGTAAGATTTAAACATAATGCATGCTCTCTTAAGTTTGATTATAGCTTCTGTGACATTTATACTTTCCCTTTTTCCTATGCTGATAAGTTAAAGATGCCCCTAGGCATTTTCAGTTTATGTCTCTGTATTTGTTTCCATGGAATTACACATATAATGTTGCGGGGAAATATGTTTATCTGGAGACTTAATAGCTGTAGTTTTGCATTTCTTTGGGTATTTGTTTTTTATCTTGCAGATATCAACAAAACCAAATCTCTCTGTTTCTCTTCTAGGTTAAAAAAAAAAAAAAAAAAGAAGAAAGTAATTCTCTTCCTGTTAATGAACATTATTAATGGTGTTCTCAGTTCTCCAATTTAATAGTCACCTCCTGAGTTTACAACTCTTTCTTTCTTCACAGAACAAGGGCACAAAGCACCTCATATAGGGAGAGCCTATGACAGATTGCCCCTTTGCTAATGGAGGCTCCAGATATACGACTGAAACATTTACATCAGAAATGGATTGCCTAGACCTAAATTTTCTCCACTTCAAAGTCTGAGGGTGACCAGATCAATTCACAACTATATCCTTCTTCTTTCATTTCCTTACTGTGTCATCATCACATGAAACTTTTGAAGGGTTAGATCAGAAATAATTAGAAAATTTTTACTTATAATGGAATATAGAAGCCAAAGAAAAAAAAAGAAACCAGAAAAGATGAAAGAGACAAAAAAGAAACTGGGGGAAGTCCCCTCTGCTTAATAGATAGGAAACAGGTCAAACAAAGAAGGCAATTCATGTGTGTCTGGCAGAAATATCCCAGGGTTAGCAGAGATGCAGATTTCCTAGGCATATTAGGCATAGTGGGATATGCTTTCTCCTACTTGGATGTACACTCCAAGTCAGGATGGGAGCAGTCTCTCACATTCAGCTCAGTGCAGGATCCCATCTTGAATGCCTTCAGAGATGTTCATAATTATCAAGAGCCTGTGAAAAGTCCTCGTCACTTGCAGCTTTTGAAAATCAGTATTGTCAGTGGGGCAGTGTGATAGGAGAAGGAGCTGGAGAGGTGGTTGGGAGGCTAGGAATGAGAAAGGAGAGGCTGGAAACAAACAAACAAAAAATCACACTAAAGTGAGGCAGTGAGTGGAGGAAAGGAATGGGTAGGTCCTAGCCATCAGTGACTCAGAAGTCTGAGCTCAGGTCATGCCCCACCACAGAGCAGAGTATGGCTCTCCGAGACAGACATGGGAAGAGACATCTTCCTGCAGCAGGAGCTGTAGAGACCCGGTGTAATGCAAGAGAGAGCTGAATGACCTTGTGAGTCTCCCCATGAGTCATGGGTAGTATTAAAGGTAGAGATCTAAGACTGTAATTTTAGGCTTTGAATATTTGACGCTTTCTATAGCTAACCAAGCCCAGTTATGTGCCTCTCCTTTAGTTCAAAGCCAGTCTTTAATCAACACTGACATCAAAGTCCCAGACACACAGATTTCCCCTGGGTCACAGGTAGTGCTCCAGGTCTTTAATACTATCTGGGAGAGGAATTTATCGCTTACCTTTTTTGGACCCAGAGGACTAAGCATCATGTTGAAGACAATACTTCCACAGGGGCTGAACTTCTGTCCTGAGCCATCAGTGGTTTTAGAAATCTCCACAATTTTTTGAGGATTTTAGCTAAATGCAGTTTAACCTTTCTCTGCTAGCTGGGTATGAAAACTGAAGCACTGGTTACAGCAAGAGACACTGGGTTTTTTTGTCCAGACAGCACAAAAAGCAACTTGCTTTTCAAAACTTCATATTTTGCCATGGGCTTTATTCTCAGAGAACAATATATTTGAAGAAATGGCAAAGGTCTCTCTCTCTATATATGAAATGTGTGGCTCTTTAAAGGCATACTGCAAAGAAATTTAGGCCCAGCATGTAATTGGAGCATTGGTCTCTTTAAAAACTTAATATTCTACAAGGAAAAAATATTTGTTGTATATTTTCTGCATACCATTTCCACATGTAAAACTGAATGTCATTTCTGCGCTTGTTCTGTTGGTTTATGCACCTAATCACAGCACTAGCTGGGTCCAAAATTTTTGCTGAAATAATGATGTGAAAGAGGAGTCGATAACACACAGCTCTCAGAAACAGTTGTGCTTGCAATTGCTGCTGGGATGGCAAAATTGTTCTTGGTATTGCTGCTTCTGTTCAGAAAACTGGAACAAGCTCTAGTGGGAAATCATGCAAGCCGTGATTCTTCATGAGGGTTTGCCAGAATTTCTTTACAGTAAAAAACCTTCTTCTAGTGTAGACAAAGACTTTGCAGTTGATTTTTTTTTTTTTAAGTGATGTCTTACAATTCGGCGTTGTATTTGCATGTTTTGACTCTAATGACATTCTAGTTAAAAGTAAAAACATTCCTCACTGCTTGGCTTGATTTAGCACAGAAATTAGATACAGTTTATTTAAAAACGAACTTTTAATTGTAGCTCAAAATAGAGTGAAATGGCATAAAAACTGATGTCATGGTCCAAAAATACTATTTTATTTTGAACATCTAAACAATGTCTTGTCTTATAAATGTTCAGATTATCACAAATGTAAAAGAGAATCAGAAGAACACTGAAAGAACTCTTTTACAGATTGGGAAAAACTATAATAATTTGCTTAATGAAAAGATGTCCTCTAAAGATATGTTGCTGTTAAAACTGAGATACTGTTACATACT
Source organism: Oxyruncus cristatus (assembly GCA_013399855.1). Taxonomy (NCBI): domain Eukaryota; kingdom Metazoa; phylum Chordata; class Aves; order Passeriformes; family Cotingidae; genus Oxyruncus; species Oxyruncus cristatus. Next base: position 70,590 of record VXAY01003830.1, on the reverse strand, counting down.
TGTCTAAAAAGGAGTCAGCAAACATTTTCCTTTTTAACCAGTTGTAGTCAATCAAATAGTGCAAGAAGGCTATGAAAGAATATGAATTAAAGTTGTTTGTGGGAAATTTAACATGTAAATTGAGAATTTTCAGAAACATTATGCGTGAGAATGTACTCACGTCTACCATCAATTTGTGCACAAACAGTTTGTTTACATGGTCCTTTCAAGACAGGTATAGTTAAAACGATGTTGTTTAATGTAGTGACATCAGTGATGTATCATTTATGTTACAAAGTGGGGGTAACAGCTTTTTGGTTAGTACCACCTGCAAAGGGGATCACGCTGACAACGCAAAAGTAGCCCTAAGCCTCTGCTCCCAGCCCACCAGTGAGCTGACACAGATGTGAGAGCTTTGGGTGTAAGCTGGAGAGCACTCAAGAGCTAATGCCAGGAGGAAATCCCTTTTTGAAATGCCTAACAGTGCAGAGCTTCCTGAGGTCAGACCCTTGCTGCAGCTGTAGGAAAGGTAATCTCATACTATCTTCGACTGCTTGGGGAGCCATCTTCACCCCATCACCTTCTCCTGCCCCAAATGCAGACTGCTTGACAATGTTCTGCACCTGCCAACATTCAGTGCAGATTCAGGGCAGGTGAACTGACAAAAGTATTCCCTGGGTCTCCTTTAGTATGTCTGTGAAAAAGGAGATGCAAGTTACCTCAAACATCTTTGGTAGAAGGAAATTAAAAAATTTATGTGAAACCACAGCCTAGCTGAAGAAACTGAAAACAGAAGCAGTGGCCAGAAGTTGTCAGTTCTAAGAGACAACAAAGACCTAGAAAACAACTGCAGAGGTTTCAGTCCACAGTGCTCCTCATTGACAGTGGCATAAATTTAAGCAACCCTGTCCTCCACCTTCCTTTTTTGTCTTACAGTAATACTTCAGCTTGGCTAGTTCCCGGTCTGGACCCACAATGTGGCCACACACACCTCTACCTAACACAATAGAGGGGAGAGAGCCAAGCATGAGTTAGTCAAAGACAGAGCAGCACAACCTCTTTGAGAATAGGTAGTGTTCGGGCATCACAGAAATGGAGGGATGCGGAAGGCGTCCGACTGGTGCCTACTGCTGCTGCTGGTCGAGCTCACCGACACCCAGCTACACCCTGTCTCACTGGGCTACAATCACTCCTACAGAATTAAGTGTGGCAGTGTGCACTAGGGGAGGAATTCACTTACAAATACAGTTGCTGGGCTTGCTGCCTCCATCAGGACATAGTCTTCACTCCACATCATCATTAATGGAAGGACGGCCGTTCAGGCAAGGTACTATGGGAAGTACAGAGGGAGGTTTCAGTGGGAAACTCAGCAAGAGGGCATCTGCAACCCGCAGCCTTTGTGCTATGCTGGTTTTGATGCAAAGAAAAGAAGAGAGCTTCAGGGAAGAGCCTGTATCATCCAGCTGACAAGGCCCACTTGAAATGCCAAAGACATACTGGAACGAATGTAGCACACACTGGAGATGCTGTGACTGTTTTGGAAGGCTAATACTTAGCTCTTACACTGCCCTCACTAGCCACAGAACACAAAGAAGGGCAGTGCACTTTATGCCTGGAGACACTGTGGCACAGAGGAACTTCACCAAATTTCTTCAGTGGGGTAGTGCAAGGGGGACTCCTGAATCCCAGTGCCATACCGCAGTTGCAGGTTCCTTTTTTTAACACTGAGCAAGGAGACTTGCAGACCTGTTTAAGACTGTGCCGGTCACAGCTGAAAACAGCAAAGGGATATGAAACATAGCTGGTAGTGATAAAGATCTAGGCAGATGCGTGTTTGTACTGAGTCTCCATGTGCAAACATTTTGTTAGTTTTGCTTTGGGTTTATTTACAGAGGAAACTCATTGATTTTACTTGTCCACCTTATTGTTGTTAACAGGAAATGCCTGTTAATCTTTGAGACTAAACAGCACATGCAACTTTCACGTAACTTCAGCCACTTAAAAGTGAGGTATCTGTCTAAACCAGTATTCTAGATTCTATCTGAGGAGGAGAAAGTCATCTCCACAGTACAGTTCATCCCACCTGCAACTGGGTGACTGTCACTCCAGAGGTGCCTGCTTTTCTGCACTGGAGCTAATTGTCTAGCTTAGACCCAATTCAATTTTAACCTCAGCTGGCTCATTTCAATAGAGATCCTGTCTTCATTAAAGAACTAAGAGATGCCAAACTCAATGGGCTGTCAGTCAATAACATTTCATCCATTGTAGCTGATCACACAGCAATATGACACGAATACAGAATGAATGGACACTTGATGTGCTGATCCAGGACCCTGTTACTGCTTTGAACGTAGGCTGCAGTTTTCCGTTTTATCACTGGCTGAGAGTATCAGCCAAACTAACCCAAGGTCTGTGATGTACTGCTAGTTCTGGACATCTCCAGTGTTTGTTTGCAGGATTTCTGAAGTGTTTGGAAAGAAACTTTACATGCTCGTGTTCTTCCAGGCTTTCAAGGGTCAAAATGACACATGCTTGATCATATGATTGTGTTAGAGAAACTGAAAAGTCATCTGTGAAAGTAGATGAAAGAAAAATTCTAAGTATTATTTACAAAATTTTGTGCATGTTTCTGCTTATCAGCTGTACAGTGGCTGTGCAGTGAGGATTATTAACATGGCATCAAAGTTCTACAGATAAAAATGCCCTAAGATTTACCCCAGGTTGAGATTCTGACTCAGATTCAGCAAACAGCACCTCTTAAATTTGCTTTTGAAAGGAGCTACGCTGCCATGTTATTTTGATTTCTTGTCACTGTCATAAATCCAGTGCACATTGTCATAGACTATTGAGTGGACATTTGCTAGAGCCACATACTAATTGCTATACTAATTTCATCCCCAAAGCCCGAAAACAAATGATGACTTCTGATGCAGGAACTCAAGCAAAATCTGTGAGGGAAGAGCTGCCCGCTCTCTGAGGTGTAGCGAGACAAGCAAGCTGTTCCTGGGCTGACATCTGTGTTAACAATGGGCCATATGCGGCCTGCACCGAGAGGGCTGGTAACACATCCGAGATCATGCATTTAACAGATTGTACCTATAACCAACATCTTGTATAACATTTAATATAAGGATAAATAAAGGCAGCAGCAAGAGCAGCCCGGACTGGGCACAGAAAAATCAGCCAGATGACCTGAGGCATGGGAAACAGCTCCAAGATAACCTAAGATATCCACTTCTAGGAGGAGCTGGCTGCTACCTTCCATTGTTTTAACCACACTAGCTATTTATGGGGTCCACCTACAATGGGAAAATCACCTGTAAGTACCTTCACACCTGGCTTCAGATAAAGGCATCACAGCATTTACTTACTTTATATTTTGTCTCCTGTAAAATATAAGTGTCTACTAGTGAGAGATGTTGGCTTCAGCAGCCAGTGTAAATTCCTTCTCACTGCTCCTTCTCATTGCTTTTCCTCCCTCAGTTTGGCAGTAGACCTGTTTGCAAAGTCACACAATAAACCAAATCACAAACTAGATTAGGGGTGAAAAATAGCCTTTTCTGTGGTTCCTCAAAATATCTGTGGCAGCAAAACAAAAAGCTAGCAAGTTTAAGTGCCTCAGAAGGGGGCAGAATCAGGGAGAGAAGGATCAGGAACTTCCTAAGCCTATTTCACAGCCAGGGTCTCACAAACTCATGTGACAAATGCAGGTCTGAATAACACAGGAGTAGTTCAGAATGGAGGCAGACACCGAAACTGTGCTATCAGCTGTGAAAGCAGTGTCCCAGTGGATGCACCTCCCCTCAGCAAGACAGGCTGTAGGCCTAGAGGGGTAATTAGCTCATAGGATGCAAAGCTGACATTTACATTTGCATTATTTCCAACACGGAGCAGATGGCAAAGAGACGCTCTGTAATTTCTATCTGAACCCCAAAGAATCCAAAATCTCTATTTTAGTTGGTCACTTTTGGGTCCTAAATGAGTCCTGCGTGCTGCCAGTGACAACAGCTCTCTCCTCGAAGGCAGCTACCTTTCACAGCAGGGGATGGCTCTATATGCAGTTAATTAAAGACCCTGACTTTGAGATATAAATGCCTGTAAGATTTATATCAGGGCTTTTCCACTGTAGATACAAAGAGCTGGTGAACTCCGAAATGCAACTTGGTGCAGCCACTGGAGGCCACCCCCTAATAGTAGGGTCATCTGAGCTTGGGAACTTGTATACAAGCTAGAGCCTGGCATGGTCCAGAGCTGGGACTAGGGGTTTTCCAGCAGTGCTCTTGAATTTGGGAGCAGAAACAACACACAAGAGGAACCTTAACACAAGAGGACAAAAACCAGATACGGTCTTTAATTTTTTTTTTTTTTTTTTACACCAAAGCAGTTGTTTATATTGCATATTAGACAGATATGTAGAGAAGAATGTTCAGAAACACCTAGATAAATTGCATACCTGAGTAATCATAATTTCAGTATCAACTCCCTAAAAGAACTGGGACAAAATAGGAAAAGGATCCCAGAAAACCAATTCTGAAAATAATTTGTCTGACTTCGAGCACACTGAATTGAAATGGCCCTACTAAACATACTTAAACTTAGAGGAGGAGGAGAAAAATAGAGGAGTATCCATCCTATGTAATATAACATCGCCTCTTAAGGTCCAAATTTACAAGCCTTCTAAATCTAGATGATTTCATTAATATTAGCAGAGTTTACAATATTGTCTCATAGGGAATATTATCATTTTTATTCCTGGGCACCTTCAGTAATTGTTTTTTTCTTTCTGGTTATCCAGTCTGGACAAACGAAGTCATCAAAATGCAAATTTATCAATGTGCAATCCCAGGCCATCCCAGGGTGCCAGGCAGTAAGCATTTATCATGGAGGAAAAGCTCCCTTATACGTAACGGGCTACACACCGAAATTTCTATCTCATCACACCATCTCAGTTTGAAAACTCTTATCAAAAAGACTGAAAAAAAAACTTCTACAAGTGAAAAAAAATTGAGGTTTGGATAATAAACGTGGCCTTCCTAAGAAGGAAGCACCTTCGCTGACCCTTAACTCTTCCAGTGGTGTGTATGTCTACCAGCACTGTGGGCTTAGGGATTATAACATACACTGCATTTGCAAATATACGGAGCTGAAAAAAAAAAGCCCCAAAGCCTCTGGCAGTACAAGATAGCTGCATGAAAATGGAATAAGACTGATAGGAAAATAATCTCTTAGAGACTTTTGGTTACCAAGAACTCTGAAGTCAGATAGTAATGAAAGCCTAAATATATACATCCCTGCTGTGCAGTCCCCTAAGACACTGCACCATTGCCTTGGTAAGGGTTACCCACCCTATACAAGGGGCAACAGCATCTACATTTTAATTTAGCAGGGGTTACTCAAAAAGGTTGCAGGGGCAGAAGTGAGAGGCAATGAAGAAGCTGTTACCTCTGTGGATATTTCAGTGATCTGCAGCAAACTGCAAGCCTGACTTCACCAATTATGGAAGTTACTCGTTCACAAACAGATGCTAACTAAAAGGTGTCTGGCTCTCTAGTAAGTTCAGCTGCCCACAGCCATCCTGGGAATTAAACAAAACTGAGCAGAGACTGAGACAAGCTTTGTGGAGAAGCAACTAGGAAGACCAGGCTTCTGGGTTTTTCTGTGAAAAATAGTAAATGGGTCGCATGTGCAGCCTCTTTACTATTTTAAGACCTGTCTTCTCTGAAATAAATAACATCCACTTTTAAGGCCAAACACTGATATCCTTGTTCCAGACAATGTGGCAGAGTTGTGACAAATCCACCTTGCTTTGTACAAGGAGACATGCAGAGCAGGCACTGCAGATGGGACTGCATGAGAGAGTGAGAGGCTCATATGATGCTCCCCTGACAAAGACTGAGGGCTCCAGGACAGACATGTGAGAGAAGCAATGGCAGAATGAGTCAAAAAAGGCCAGTTGCCCATAAAATACAACCCAGGTTAGTAACAAGTCATAAAGCTGAAAAGGGGGAACCAACAGATTTCTATGAACTGCACAAGGACAGAAATAAAATGGTACCTAAAGAACTTTGAAGATACCTTGCAAAGCAAAAAGGGAGCCACGCAATTTCTGGTACACCTAAAGAATTCTAAATTAAAATAAGCTAAAGAAAAATACTTTGAGGGCATTATGACAAACAAGACCTGATAAAAAAACAGAGCTTTTCAGTTTATCTCCTCAGAGAACACAGGCAAGAGAAACACCCTGTTCTCCAAATCACACTTCTGACATAAATTATCTCAATCAAGGGAATTCCTTTGTTTTTGTTTTAGTTTTCTTCTAATTCGATCCCCAAATTTATACCCAAAGTAGTGCAGTTAACAAAAACTGCCAGAGCAGTCAACTGGAACTCATGTGGCTTTAACCACCTCAGAAGAAAAATGCCTGACAAGCTCCTCTCTAGTCATTTATTTAGATTTCAGATATGGAGAAGCACTGTGAGAAAACACAGAAGGACTCTTTATGAACTGCAAAGCAAAGTTAGTTCTTGTCACAAGATGCAGAGCCTGGATATGCTTTCAGCAACTGAGGCATTAATATCCTGTTGGAAGCAGGCAGAGAGGGCAAGGAAAGGCTCTCTGGGTCTGCAGCCCGAAGCTGACATGTGTACAAAAGCCAGGGAAGGATGGCTCGGGCAGCAAGCTGGGAAGGGAGAATGCATTTCAGGAAGCCACATCAGCTGTTTCTCCACAATTATTTTCATATGTTGAACTCCTTTAAAATAAACAAACAAACAAACAAAACCCCAACAAAAAACAGTAACAAAATGAAGACAACACTTGAAAATACCTAAGTTACTGCATGGAGTAAATTTTCAACAGTGGTCTGGGCAAACAAAGCTGCAAGTGATAAAGGCAAGAACCATACTTGGCAGTTCATAAAGACAAATCTCTTTTCTTAGTAAGATTGCAGGCTATAAACTAACAAAAAAAAATGCTATCAAGAAGATTAGAGCCTTTATTTTCCGCTTAAGCTTATACTGATAAAACAGTTTTTACAATAGTGTGCTATGCATGTGATAATACAAGATGTCTTTAAAACCAGCATGTATTTCAAGCTTCAATGACGACTCTATCTAGGCTCTTGAGATTCGATGCTGGAAATCTTTAATTAACTAGAATGGCAATGCCGATTTAAGATCATGGGCACAATGGGATTTAGTGAGTATTCTGCACAATTGGATTAAAAGGGAATAAGAGATACCTGCCACTTTAGTAAGACTGAATGGATGCATTTGAAGATTTCATATTCCAGGGGAAATGAGATAAAGGTGTCCACTTTATTTGCATTTATTTTAGTGTCATTCCTGCTAAAAATAGCAGAAGTTTCTTCAGTTAAATTGCATGGAAGACATTATAATCCTACCATCTATAGATGAAGTCTTAAGACATATGCCTATCAAATACTACCAGTTTTCTCCAGTTACCCACTCTAGCATGTCAGTGTGAGGATGCAGAATACTACAGATTAATCAAAAAAATGCAATGGGATGTCCCAAAATGTCAAGGTTTCTAGAAACACGTCCATCTGTACCAATAGTTTACACCACCAGATTTCCCTCCTTTTTTTTTTTTTTTTTAATTAATAAAACAAGAGGCTCAGAAAATTCACAGCTACTGTTTTCTTGATTAAAATCAAGATACAGCAGAGTGCTGAGTTTGTGTTTTTGCACAGTGGTCATATGACATTCCTAACAGCCACTCTTCAGAACTGCTGTTTTAGATTGCACAAGGCAGAAATTTAACTACTTTTCACATTTAAAAAGCTTAACGAACTTTTATGCCAATGATTAGATAGGTTTTACAGCAACATTGGTAAATCGATACATGTTTCAAACTCTCATAATTTCTCAAAGCCTTCAGGAATCACAGAGGAGTTAATTCAGGAGCTGTCTGGCTTGCTGGGGCTGCCACTTTATATGAAAGAGCTACACTCCAGCCTAGGATCTATCAATCTGCAATTTGGAGAAAGGAAGACACAACCTCATAGAAGAAGTTGTTATCACAGGGTTATCAAGAGGGATTCTAGCTGGGATTGATTGGCTGTATCAGAAGTGTATTTTCCTCTCTTCTCATTAGATATGTTGTGTCTTAGATAGAATAGAGTCTACAGATTATTTATGCTGTAAAGATTTAGAATAAAAAAGGTTTTCATAGCTCTGAGAAATCAATTGTTTGAAACCATTAAACCAGACAATTTCCAAATGCATTTCCATTCAGATACACAAATAACAAGTCCTTCTTTAGGGCACCAGTTGTTCAATGACATTAGCTGAATCTTACCAATATTATTGATCTATTCAATGCTTACTTCCGTAAACAGTCCCATGGATGTGTAAAAGCAATCTTTTGAATTGACTGTTCAAGGGAGTTGGTCCATAAATGTTAAATCACTTTCAGGATTTCAAGCTGAAGTGAACTTTTCAAATGTATTTTCACATATTTCTCCAAGCTTATAATTCTTATCTCCAAATTTGTATCCATTGCCTCCAAAGTCTGTTGATCTCTCTCTCCTTTTGTTCCACACTTCCCCAAATATCAGCCTGCTGCAGGTTGGCTCCAGCAGACAATGAGGAGAGACGGCATTACCTGTCCTACCATACTGCCAACAGGACCACAGTGAGAATTGAAGAGAGCAACATGTGGGTTGACTGCAAAGCCACAGAAGAACCTTTCTGGTTTAAGCTTACACTTTTTGGACAAAGATAGAAAAAAGACCTAAGAGAAACCCCCACTGCTTAAGAAATTTTCTTTTTCTTCTACAATCCAAACACAATATAGACACAAGAACTTAAGACACTCAGTGTAATACATTGGAAAGGGCAACTGCATTTATCACTATGATTATTAAAAATAAATGAAGTGGCAAGGTTCAAACCAATTCACCTTTGTTTCCCACTTACTGCAGCTATTTATAGCCAGGCAAAGCACATGGAATATTGTTGCCACTTTGATTTTGAGATCTAACATTCATCTAATGCTTGTGAAAATGAGGCACATGATGTAGGGCCACGCGGAGTTTGGCTTCATGTGACCAGGGATGTGCAGGACCTAAAGGCAGGCCACCAATCGAAAGAGCACTAATCAAGGAGAACAGGGAGAAACCTGTCACAATAACAACATCACATGTTCCTTGATAATGCTTCAGTGGAAACCTCTCACAGTATGCTCTGTGTTGCCTTTGCATCTTTAAGAAATTAAACTGTAAATCCTCTAAGTGTATATATAGAAAATTTCTAACTTGTTTTTTTTTTCCTAGAGAAACAGAACCCAAAGACAAGTGGAAAACCTTGAGTGCACTAAAAAATTAAACATTCCAGTATTATTTTTCTCCTCCCTAGAATTAATTTGATAAGGCTAGCACCTAGTAAGTAATACGATTTTAAAACACTGTTTGATTTTTCAACTGTTGGTGTGCTAACAAAAAAGTATTCCGTTTTGCAGCAGAGGAAGGATTCACCATCAAAAGAGACTGGCTGTCAGAGATGAAAGAGAGTAAAGAAATGGAGAGAGCCATTTTAAACATATAAGACAAGACTTTCATCTCATGCTGGACCATGTGGGACAGTGCTATTAACCTTGGGAAAAAAATCTGACAGGAGTGAAAAAGGAAAGAAGATGAAGAAAAAAAAAAGGAATAATTTACCTTCAATAACTTTTCTGATCTGTACTGACACGTTTCAAGAAGTCTACATTTATGCTTTTCCGTGGGTGAAGGTTTTGCCATGTGTCCCCTACATATTTGTGTACATCCAGAAGTGTTGATATGGGTTTTTTGACAGTCTATGCGTCCTTCGCCCACGTGCCTGCTTGGGTGCTGTCTGTGGATACCTGAGCAGAGCATAGCTGGTGAATGCATGGACTACTCCTTTGCCTGGGTCACCCACATACCTTTCTTTCACCTCAGCAGTGTGTGACACTGACTGACTGACAAAGCAGTGTTAAAGCCAGACATTTCTCTAGTTTGTGTTATTTCTGCCTGAAGAGCAGCTCCACTCCAATTCTGCAGCTACAAAAGTGAGTGCTCCCAGATCCTCGACAGTCGTCTTTTTGGTGCTTAAAAAACTCCCTCTGTGGGATTCCACAACCTCTTCTCCGCAATGCATTTGTAGACTAAATTCTTTCTCTTTGCAAGTGCCTTCCTTACACTTAAGTGATTTTTTTTTTTCTGAGAACTAAATGGATTACTTTTCATCTTGCCCTTGAGGGACACTAAAAACAATTGCTCACAATCCTTTTTTTAAGAACTTTTTCCATGTTTAAGTTCCCTGTCAGCTTTCTCTTTTCCATACCAGATCAGCCAGTTCTTTCAAGTCTTCCCTTTGTGTTACAGCATATACTTTTAAGTCTCACTCTAGGTTCTCTGACCCTTAATAGGAGGCAGCCCAGAGCGGGCTCAGTTGATCTCAGCGGTGCGAGCCAGGTTGGAAGCGACAGCTTCGCTGCCCACGGAATCTTCTGTTAACATCTCCAGGAACTCTCAGTGAGGATTTTAGAGCTAGGCAAATGGCTTTGTACCTGCCCTTTAACGGATGCTCCCTCCGTTTCCAGGCCCCGTGCCCAGCCTGGCCGCTTCCCCCCACCTTCTTCCGGACCACACTGCCACCTGGGTTTACCCAGCCCCACGGCCCCGGCCCCGGCCCGTCCGGGTGGCTCGGCGCTGCAGAAGGCAGCCCGCGAGGAGGGCGAGCTCTCCCCCACCACAGCACTGTGCGGCGGCCACTGGGGTCTTCCTTTCTGAAATGATGTTGTTTGGGGACCCCTATGCTGCGCCCGAACGAGACAAACCGCTCCCCTTACCCCGGGGGC
>VXAY01003830.1:0-59697 GCA_013399855.1 Oxyruncus cristatus | reverse complement strand
GGGGGCGCGGGCCGGGCGGCGGGGCGGGGCCGGCTGTACTCGGCGCTGGCTGTCCTCGGCTCTCTCCCGCGGGGGTCGGGCATCTCTGCGCGCCGGGTGGTGCGAGCGGCAGCCGCACCGGGAACGGGGGGTGGTGGAGGTGGCGGCGGCGGCGGCATGGAGGGCGCGAACATCGTCCGGGAGCTGGCGCACGCCGCGCTGCTGCTGCTGAGCCTCTTCCCCGCAGGTGGGAGCCGTGGGCGCGGGGGGCGCGGAGCCCCGCGGGGCCGGGGCCGGGGCCGGCGCGGGCGGCGGCGGGGAAAACTTCGGCGCTGGCGGCCCCTTCCACCGGGGGTCGAGCGGCAGCCCACGGTGTGTCCGGCATCGCCCCGCGCTGCCCTTGCGGGACGCCCCGCCGGGAGAAAATAAAGTCCTTTGTTTGCTGTGCGCGGGTATCTGGGGCTGGGAGAGGGGCAGGCAGGGACCCCTTCACCCCCTTCCCCCGCCCCATCTCCTCCGATGGGCTGTTTTGACAATAAACTGTCTGGTGATCAGTGCAAAATGTCCCCGCGGTTCGGTGCTCGTTGAACAATGGGCAGGAACGAGCCTCCGCCGTCAGGTGTCCAGCGCGCCCCGGCGGGGTGAAGCGTCCCCGGCGGGCTGATGGGCGCTGTGCCCCGAGGTGCGGCGCTCGCCGCGGGACAGGGCATCTGCTCTGGCACTGACGGACTATCGCGGTGAAGGGGAGGGTGAGCGGTGCTGCTCAGGCCTTCGGGAGGTCAGCCGGTGGTAAAACTTTGGCGTGTCGGAGGTTCCCTTCCACTCCGTGCTAAAAAGGGGGTTTACCTGCCTGCTCTAACAGCCCTGGCGCACAGGGCTAGTGGTTTTTAAATACTGCATCTGGCTGTAGCGCTGGGCAACTTTGCACGTGGCTTTCGAAGTCGCCGTGCAGCTCCTTGCCTGATTTGTAGGCTTACGAGGCGTTTGGCCGTATCCAGGGCAAGGTGCTGTAAGGAGGTCAGTGCTAGACCCATGGAGGAATTTGGCCCTGGGCACACAAGTCTGAAAGCGGATAACGTGAGAGGTTATTTTGCTACGTACCTAAGAGCTAACAGAGGATCCAGGGAAGCGATGCGCAGCGTTAGGTGTTTAACGTCTGCTGCCACCAGCAGAGAGGAGCCTTGCAGAGCACTCTGAGTGAGACAGCCAGGGAGGGCTCCTCCAGCTTCTGCCCATGCTGCTGGGAGCATATACAACTAAAACATCAGGAACTAACTGTAGTGACAATTTACATTTCTTTTTGTAAGCAGTTTACTTTGGGATGTGAGAGGGGTCTCTCATTTATGAATATTTTTGTTTGTAGTTTTGTTAAGGTAACTTTTTGTGTTTGCTTCCTTTTGTTTATTGATAATCTGAACTAGAGTAGGGTATCTGAAAATTTGGACTTTCCTATTTAGAAATATCCACATAGGGCTGCAAAATGCTAGTGCTGTGGCCACGGGGATGGGAAAGTCACCTACCAATGAGCTATTCCTAGAAAGAAATTTAAAAAAGGTTGAAATGATCGATACCTGCCAACTTTCTTTACTTCATTTATTTCTTGCCTGCACTTGAAGGTTATCCTTCATCGTGTGGTTAGACTGTCCTTAAAGAAAGCTTGGGGAATAGGTCACACTGGCAGCATCTCCTGGAAGACAGAGATGCAAGTTCCAGACTACTGGTGAGGTAAGGAGGGAACCTTTGTCATGATCCTTCCTGTTCTGGATTCATACACTTAACCTGTGGGAGACTTCACCTCAGGGCTACATCAGACAAACTTGTGTAAACAAAAACACACCATGTTGTAGGCAGAAATTACTTGCTGCTTCAAAAAACAACTGTCTTTAGGTATGTATGTGTCTCATCTGTGTATCACACAAATGTAGGAGTATTCTGGGCTAGTTTTGTGGTGCTGGAGGAGGTATCAGAGTGATGGCTCCTGTCCTTGCAACTGCCTAGGGAACATCAGAAGTGACAGGCAGGACAGAGGTAATCTGCTGTTCTGGATTGCTCTGGAGCTGGCATGATCCTGGGTTACTTTTGGGTTTGCCTCAGTGCAGGCACTTGGACAGGATAATCTCCCACAGTCCCTATTGAGACCTATCCTGTTTATCAGTATACAAATTTATATTAAGTATTTTTCTTTGGCTGTTCGTCAAGACCTTCTTCCTTTGGTTGCAAACAGGGAAGGAGGATGTAGAAAACAGAGCTTAACATAGCTTCTCAAAGGGTAAACCATCCATCTCTTCTGTCCATAGCCCTTTTCTGCTTTTTGTTTTTCTTGTATCCTAACATATGCTTCCACACTTCCTTCCATTTGGGGATTGCCTAATCCTCATTTTGATGCAATATTCTGGAATGATCTTTTCTCTGCCTCTTCTGTTCTCCCTCAGGGCTTGCTCTGTCCCCCACTGCCCAGTAATCTTACAGAGTCTCTGGCATTTCCATCCTGTGGTCATGGAAGGCTGGACATGGTTCCTTTCAGCATCCATCAATGCAACCTTTTTTTTTTTTTCAGTCAGCTACAGAGTAATAGGAGACTCTCCCTGTGCCCAGAGGGAAGAATGTCTGTTTTTATGGTGCTTCCTGCTACCTGTCAGCCTTGAGAGAGGAGGCTGGAAGGAGGAAGATTGAATCTGATGAGGATTCTGATTGCTGTCACTCAGTCATTACCTTGACCCCCCTCAAGCCATCTGAGTATCCTGCCTTCCCTACTCCCTTGTTTCCATTTCTGCTCTCTCCTTCTCCGTTTCCACCCTCCCTCATGGCAGTGCAGATTCTCCTGTACAAAAATGTGGCCCAAGGCCACTGCCAGGAGCGGAATGGAAATGTCAAAGATTGCTCAATATTCAACTCTTTTTTCCTGCATTACAACTGGGAACCCTCTGCCAGCAAGTGCGTAAGTGATTTTTGTTCAGGCTTTATATTAAAGAATGTGACAAATTTGGCAAGAAGTTAAGACTCCCATTTGCATCCTGTTTAAATACCATTCATAGAGACTGGAGGCATTTCCATGTGCTTATTTTGCCAGAGAGAGCCTCTTGTCAACAGATGACTGCAGCTGTAGTACTGTTAAGTTTTACTGGCTCTCCGTGGGTTTTCCATCCTGCTTCAGCTCTCCCAGAAATCTATCACTGATTGTTCAAACAGTAATGCTTCTTTGCAGGTGCCTGAATTAATCACAGGATCCTGTGTCACCTCCAGAAGGGATATGCTGCACAAGGGCACAGGTGGAATTGGAAGGGATATGTCTTTAGCACATGTAAACATAAGCTAGGACGGGTCTTGGGAGGAACATCTGAGTCATATTCAAGTCAGTAGGAGGTTCTTGTAGTGTAACTTGTCCTTTTCGCTCTCTGGTCTGTTCTGAGAGACTAATGATACGTCTGTAGATTTTTGATTTCTGTCTGAACTATAATTTGGATTGTGCGAGCTATCAGAAAGATTTTTAAGGCATATCTGGAGATGTCAAACTAAATACCAAATATTAGGCATCTGTAGTTTGAAGGAAAGATGCCTTTTAGACTGAACAGTAAACACCTTGGTGTATTCTGAAGGTAAGGAATAACAAATTCTGGATAAAAGGAGAATGACACAGCATCAAAGAGTTTCAACAACACACATGTTTATCTACAATACACAATGACTGATATAATCTCATCAGTTCTGTAGAAGAGAGGCAGTAATTGCTCAAGGTTAAGCCACTTCTCAACTTTTTTTCTCTGTCCACAAAGATGAATGCCTTTGCAGAGATCAAGTGTTGCACATTGTCTTGCTTTATGGTTGTGACACATGATTTTACAGATGTTGTTTTCTTTTTCATCTAGTACAAACATCTTCCAGGATTTTGACTCATTTCCTTAAGTCTCTTTCAGCTGTTCAGAGAATGGCTAGAGGAAATGAGGTCTGATATCCTAATGCATTACATTTACTGTAAGCACTCTCTCACTTTAAGTATAAAACTTTGGTTTGTTTTTAAATTTCTGAACGTCTTTCTGACTACTCCCCTGCACAAGAAACAACTTGCTGATGTTTCTGTCCTTTAGAAACTCGTCTTCCCTGGTTGAGACTTTTCAACCATCACAGGGCTTAAGGTGTTCATTATAACCTTAGGCAGGAGGGAAGAGCTGGCGGTAAAGGCATCTAGTAAAAGTGGTGGATTTCACACTGGATTTCAGTGTGCTACATCTTTTGCACATTCGTTAGAAAAATCGGAAGAGAATGCACATAGAAATTACTAGACCTTGAAATAAAAGGAATTTTAAAATTACTATTATTCTTCTGTATTATTTTACTGCAGAAGTATTGTGCTTGGCTTTTTCAGTGACTTTGAGGAAACCAGAAGGGTTTTTTTCAACAGGACCCTCTTTGACAATGAATCCTACAAGCAGTCATAAATGAACGTAATTTTTCGTGTGTTAGCAGTCTCCTTGGCTGGTTGCCAAACCTAATGACAACTGAAGTGTATTGTTTGTCCACTGGCCAAGATTGCTGCCGTTAGTGATAAAAGCACAAGGAGAGTGTAAACATCTGTGTTTGAAGGGAGAATGTGACTCCTATTTTCTAGGGTATACCAATTAGAAAGCACAGTAAATGTTACTCTCTCAGTGGATTTACTCTTGGGGATTATATTGATTTATTCTGAAAATGTAAGTTTTCAGATTTAATGGTTTCTTAATGATATTTTTCATGTTGTAAAGGATTTTTTTTTTTTTTTTTTTTTTTTTTTTTTTTTTTTTACAGCACAGTACTTGGCTTTAACAGCAAACATGCATGTCAATAACAGAAAAGTTTCTAATGTTGCTACTATGCTATCCAGCTCCTGGGATGCTCCATGTGGATCCTGGAAATTAAACTAAAATGAAGCATCACTGAGTAACATGAGCTACAGGGTTTTTTTGTCACTGGGCGTGGGGAGCATGGGGGGGTGTGCTGACTGCATTAAATATCTATAAGTTTAAATGCCATCTTGACAGTTAAATCTGTAATCACATAACACAGTCATTAAATATTTGATATGGAAAAGAATTCTCTGGTCAACTGGTCACTAACAGTTGCAAATCTAAGTGATAAAGAGGATGCATAGTCTGATTTAAGTTAATAAGAGATGAAAACTGGCAGGGAAATGTGGAAATCAGAGAGATGCATCTCTTACATGTTCTTTGGGAGCCTAGCAAATGCCAGGTTGGTCCTGCATCTCCTTTCTTTTTTCCATCAGTAATTGTTTTAAGCTAAGCAGTGTTCTGCTGCTTATGGTGGGTGAACATATTCCTCATGAGGGATCAGAGAGCTGGAGCACCTCTCCTATGAAGACAGGCTGAGGGAGTTGGGCTTTTTCAACCTGGAGAAGAGAAGGCTTCCACTACCAAAAGGAGCCCCTACAAGAAAGCTGGAGGGGGACTTTTTACCAGGGCAGATAGTGATGTGGCAGAGAGGAATGGCTTTAAACTGAAAGGTGGGAGGTTTAGATTAGATGTTATGAAGAAAGTCTTTACTGTGAGGGTGGTGAGACACAGGACCAGGATACACAGAGAAGTTGTGGATGCCCCATCACTGGAAGTATTCAAGGCCAGGTTGGATGGGGCTTTGGGTAACACAGTCTAATGGAAGGTGTTTGTGCCCACGGCAGGGGGTTGGAACTAGATGATCTTTAAGGTCCCTTCCAACCCAAACCGTTCTGTGATTCTATGACATGGAATGCACTTCTTTTACGGAAAGGCTTTGTGCAAAAGTCACACAGGAAAAAGAAATCAAGCTTGTTGGTTATAACCTGTCATTCAGAGCCTGCATGATTTGAAGGGGGAGGAAACATCCCAGTGAGCTGTGTAACAGAAATGTTTTGGGTGCTCACATAACTAGACTGTTCAGAACTGACTAGATTTCCGCTGACGGATATCACGAGGTTTAAAACTTGCTCTTGGCTCTCTTAATCTATTTTCTGTTCAGGACTTAATGGCAGCAATGGTGTCACATGTTGAAGGTTTTGTCCACAGCCCTCAGGACTGGAAACTTCAATCTTTGCTGCATGAAATCTGACTTTATCATGCACTCACCTGGGCCCTGCAGCCAGGTTTCTAAGAGACATGGTGAATCTTGGGAAGCTCCCATAGAACTGTAGGAGTAAGGCTGGAGGAGACCTGCAGAGATCTGGTCTGTCCCCTGCTCTTCCCTGTAGTCAAACAGAGCATGTAGACTTTGTCTAACCTGCTGTACGGCAGACTTGTGGTGCAGAGTCTACCACATGTTTTTTCCAGCACGTAGTTGCTAAAGGTCAAAAGCTTCTTCCAATACCTAACCTTATCTCGCTTGCTGGTTACTCAAGTGCATCCTTTTTTTTCCCCCCGTCTATTGGATAGAATGAACTTCTGATCACCATGCTATTTATAATAATATTTTACATATTGACAATATAACACCTTTGACTTCTCTTTCCTGTGATACACTAAAAAAGGCTAGAAAAGGTTTATCTTTTGTAACTCCTCCTCAGCCCTCTCTGACTTGTTTTCATTTCCGCCAGATACAATGAGTAAAATTGAAATCTGACTGCAGATGAGACATATAGTGTTACCACTTCAGTAAAAGTTACCTCCCCCGTACTACATGCTGCAGTTTGATTCCAAGCATTGTAAATCTGATTTTAATCATGATTTAAATAAACCAACAGTAAGCCTCGTTTTAACTGTTTTGCATTTGTACTTAATCATTTTTTAAAGAAAGGTTTAACCTCCTTTATTACCATTGAGATAGTTTTAATTAAATGTAGCCTTTGCAGTTAACGGTACACTTTGATTAATCACTGTGTGTGTATTTAAGCAATTATGTTGCTTGTTATATATACACTTACTCTGACTCTTCATGTGTATGTTTTAGTATGAAAATAGAAAGTAGTGACATTTCTTGTATTAGATAATTGATTTTTACCGATGATACGCATCGATTACAATGAAGGAAAGAAGAATCCTGAAATGTTCTTCCGTTAGATAAATGGCACCACATAGAAGCCAGCCAATTCAGAAGAAAAAACTCATTGAGAAATGTTTTGAAATAAAGAATTAATGTCTGAAAGGCCTTTCTGTAGTCAAAACTGGTGGTTTTGAATCACTATGCTACAAAAATTTTAGAGCTAGTCCATCTCACCCTGTTTTTATTCTTAGAATGGTGATGGAAGGAAACATTCATGGGTTTTTTTAACTTCTGATCAGTAGCTCCTCTGAGTGGTCTAGTTGCTTAATGGAATGGTACTGAATGAACTGAAATAAAGAAAATATTTTCTCTGCACCTGCTAGGAAACTCCAGATGCCAAAGGCTGGTTTATCACTGCAGCACAGCCTTCCTATGGGTGCTCAGTGACTGAATTCCATGAATCCAGTAGTTAGATTATCTTTAAAATGTTGGCAGCAAGTATATAGCTTGAATAATTTTTTTCTTTAATTTTTTTTTTTTAATGATTAGATGAACTGTAAGTTTAAATTCATGTAATTGTATTTTCAAAATCACTGTCGAGTATTTTTTCCTTTTAAAAGAAAAATGTGCATTATAAAAATGCTATATTTTTACTTTTAATGTAATATTAAATTAAATATGTGATTTAATAGTGTGGTTTTACCTGAAGTGGTTCTGTTTGTAGGATTTGTATGCAGTTCTGCGCTAGGACCTGATACTGAGGCATTCATTTACTGCTGCTCAGTGACTGACGGATTCCCTACTTTTGCTGCCTCTTTGTTTGCTATTTTGTATGACATGGAAGTGATTTCTATGCCTGGATGAGCATAACTTTTTAACTTTGAAAAGAAATTATGTTATCTTCTGCAAAATAAAAGCTTTGTTCCAATAGTGTTCATTGTAACACAAGCTGTTGAAGTTTCCTATTCCATAGCACGGCTAACTTCCAGGTATTATACATAAAATTGCTGACTTGGCAGTAGTGCTAATATTATCATCCCTAGTATTTGAGGTATGCAGCACAATAAAAGAGGTCAAATGGAAGGAGCAGAAGTAAACCTTGTATTTCTGGTCTCCTTCCATAATCTAGATATATTCAGAAGCGATGCTGAAATGGGATTCCCTGCCTAGGCAGGTGCTCAGGCTGCACCCAGTGCAATGTCCTCTGCGTATCTCTCCTGGAATAGGAGGGAGGACCACTTTTCAATTAGCAGCTGGCTATGTATATGCCATGTATATGCAGTTTGTGATGGGGCTTACAAAAAAGAAATAATAGAAACTAAAATACAATTTAAAAGCAAAAACTACAAGTGGGAATTCTGCTGACATTGGAGATGAAGTTCAGTAGCTGAGTTCTGTATCTCCTTGCCAGAAGATGGGGCAAATGAAATGGATTGTCAGAAATATATCCAAGTCTTGGTATTTAAGACATTTCTAAGACAAAATCAGTGACAGATGTTTCTGGGTGTTAGTGTGATGTCTGAGGTGAGATTTTTCACCCGAGGAGGTTTTGAAGAACGTGCCAAAGATTCCTCAAGAAGATGTCCTAGTCACAGTTTCAGAAGTCTCGTGCAAAGATGCTTCTCTGATACTGGGTACCTCATTAAAAAACTGTTTATTTGATTTGGTATTGTCTGTAAAACAGTGCTTTTACAAGAATTTTTTACCAACATCTTAGTAGGAAAGTTTGTGCTTTAGTTAGACAGAGGAAAGCTAACTTATGGCAGGCTTATTGAAAATCTCTGGATAGATACACTTAATTTAAATGGGAAAATATGGAAATATTCTAAAACCTGCTTCCTATAGGGACCCATGTGACATGTGGCTGTATGACATGTGATGCAATGACTTGTATTTCAGTAATGGAGCTATATAAATAATGTATCTTATTACTAAATCCAACTTTTTTCTCATTAATCTGTTAGGTTTTTTCGGAGAATACAAAGTATTATGAACATACAAGATAGCCATGTCTTTTCTACAAAATTTGGTGAATGTGTTTGTTAATCTGGAAGTCATGTTTATTCTGTAATCTTCTAGGAAAATGTACTGAACTAAATATCTAGAGAAAGTAAAAAGCAGTGCTCCTCTTTGTGGTATTTAATGTGGTCCATCATACAAGCAATGATAACGTAATTATGCAATTATTGGTATATTTTCCCCTCTGGAGGCCTTATGTAGATGATTACCAGTGCACCTTTTAATGAAATTGCTACTATTTGATAAAAATGCTGCCAAGACTTGAAATAATTAGAATTTGCCTTGCCAGAAGTCTTACATCTCCTTCCTCAGTTGGGCCTTTTCCAAATAGGCATTAATTCAGATTGCAAAACGATTCACTGTTCTCCAGTTTTCTCATTTCTCTTCATTAAAACTACCTTTCACTGCTTTTCAGAAAACATGCTTTTGAGCCCGTGTTGCTCATTACAAGGAACATTCGTTCAAAATGGAAGTTGAAAGATACTGCACCTTTTAATGGAAATGTCAGCAAAGAGAAGTGAGAAGAAAGAGCCGTTCAAGGAATAGATGGGGCGCCTGACAGCTGAATATGAATACACTATGCATTAGTGTGCTTTTTCATTCCTTCTAATCGTTCTCCACACTTAGTTATAATTTGTTTATTTACGTGTCTAGCAGCTGACAAAACTAACTGTGGGAACAGCTGGTTAATAAGTAATTTTGGAAATTAAAGGCAGGCAATAATTCAGTAGAAGTAGAGATCAGTCTAAATGTATAAATCTCAATATTGACAAGTGTTGTGGAAAACAGTTGCTCTTTTTTTTTTTTTTTTGCAAATCCTACTTCTATGTGTACATACATACATATTTAGCTGTCCTCTATTTCTCTTTGAATAGGAATTATCAGGTAGTTGTTTTAAGCATAGGCCATTCAGGTAAGAAAAACATGGGTCAGTCATGCTTTGGGTTCAGTTTTGTTCATTAGTACATTGCCTGTAGATTCCTTCTGTGGTGGTAAGTTTAAGTAGAAGAGACCATCAGTGTGGTGTAATAAAATTAATTAATCGTACAGAATAGGTTCAAGCTCATGACTTCAAGATAAGAGACTTAACTGCTGTGGTGCATATGGTGCTCCTTCAAAAAACAAGCCTCAAAACAACAGAAAAAGTCCCAGAAAAAGAGGATTCAGGAAGGTATCATACTGAGCCTTGGAAAGAAGGATGGTGTTTGATCCTGCTGTGGCCATTCAGTATTGTGCTAAACTAGAATTATATTCTGTTATGTGTCTGCCTTTGACAAATTCCTCTATTAGCAGAGTGAGGAATGCCTGTCAGAAAAGGCAAGGTGCTTGGCAGGCAGGAATGGTAGCCCATTTCCATGGCTGGAGTTTCCTCATACCAGCAAGGGAAAACAGAATGAGGGGGGAAGAGGAAGGTGCATCTCTATCCCTGGAAGGTGCAGTTGCTTTCCCCAGCCCCCAGCCTTGACGGAATGTTGCCCTTGCATGGATAGGGCAGCTCTCACATGGTTTTGGAGGTCATGCACAGAATCTGTGCTGCTAAGCCTGCTTCCAAAGTACAGAAGCAAAGTATTCCTAGCTACATCTCTAATTGCTGTGGCAAGACCCCCTGCACGAGGATCTGCTCGCTTCTACCCACAGGCAAAGGATCAGCCCAGGTGCCCATGCTTATCCTGCCTGAAGATCCTCTGAATGTCTCTCTTGGAGAGTGGGATGTGCGGGGGCTGGAGAGCTGGCTGGATTTGTCTGCTTACCACCTGTCTCTGGTGCTGGCTCTTTCTGATTTACCATATCTCATTCAGAGAGCTGGATAACCTCTCTTCAGGTGTGAGCTCAGTCGCTTGAGCTGTTTTCTCTGCAAGGGATAAGCACTGAGTGCCTTTTACTTGTTCTATGAAGTAACGTCCCAGGGCATGAATTGTTTCTTGAGGGAGGTCCATGTAGGAGCAATCCCAAACTGGGGAGGTGAAAGCTTACTGTGGGACATCAATGCAAAGGGGGATGTCTCACAGCCATCATCTGGCTGCCTCTGTTTCTCCACACTCATGCCTCCACAGATGATAAAGACAACCATTGTTCTAGCCTCCTACCACTTCCTCTCTCAGGTTTGCCATGGGTTGGAATCAGCTGGCTGTTTCCACACTTGCTCTTTGTGTTGGGAGATCCCTGTTTTGCTTTGATGCTGCTTGCAGATGGAGTGTGCTTGGCTGTGCCTTTGAGTGCTGGGTTGGCAAGCTTCTACCCTCTGCCCTCCATAGTGCCCTTCCTCTACCTGCTTTCCTTTCAGGGTGAGGGGGCAGGCAAGGCTGGGTTAAAAATCAAAGCCCGCATTAATCCTCTCCCCTGGTTTTCTGCTTAGTAACGTATAGGCATTGAGAATCCAAAACCTCAGAGCAAGCACAAGCTCATGAGCTTGGTGTTTCTGCTTGGGAAAGACAGCCTTGAAGAGTCTGTTGATCAGTAGCACCGGCCCTGTTGGATGGGTTAGAAACAAACTGCTCAGTTCCGCAGGGAAGCCTAATCAGCTTAGACCCTTAAATATGTGTCTGGTGACAGTTATTTTTCGGTCTCTGAAATGAAGCTGGGGCAGAGGAGATGGTCAGCATTTTGTCAGCAAGGATTTGTGTCATTCATATATGCTGAGAGTGTGTGATGTTTGTAGGGACAGTCACTTCTTTGGTCGTTTTTGGACTATGTCTTTGAGGAAGACACTGGCATGGGTGTTGGCGTGGATGGTTTCTGTTGTGAAATAAGAGCCTGTACTGCTATCCACGTTTTCCCCCGCAGCCTGGCTGAAATGGGATCTGATGTAGCTTTCAGATCAGATCATTTAAAATTGACATTTGCCATTGCTAAACTTTTCATCTAGCATAAGGGAGAGTGTCTGTTTAGTGAAGTGGAACAAAACAAGTAAGCATATGATAGCATCTCTGCTTTGAAAAATCTGGGAGATTTTATACATCAGACTAAATTCAAGTTGTTTCAGTGCAATTAACATGCAAGTTTGACACTTTATTTTTTTTCTTGGGGCATGGACAAAGAAAATATAATTGAAAAGGTTTTACATTCATGTTCATCATAGCATATATCAAGTGTCTTAGTGGCTTTAACAAATAACAGGCAGAGTTGGAAAGGCAGTAGTCTTCAATTAGACTTGTATATAAATACTATAGAGAAGAGTAAGCAGGCTTCTGGCTAGGACCTCTGCGCTCACGTAAAAGAGATGGTTTTGCTTCTGCTCTTCTTTCAGACCTGCAGGGGACTTGTGTGTCTGAAAATATGTTCATTTTTTCCAGCAGTGTTGGGTATGCTGAAAGGGAATATTACCTCCCTGCAAGCCACGTCCTGCTGATATCCCTGGACCATTGCATCTACAACAGTGCCACTACTTTAACTGATAATGCATATCTCTTGTTTCTGCTTTCTTATGTTGTTGTAGATGAGAAACCGCGGTGAGTGAGGTCTGTGTGATAGCCTTTGAAATGAACCCAGTGCTCAGAATGCATAGGCACTCTCCAATTGTATCTGATCCCCAGAATCTTACGCAAAAGTCGTGGACATTTTGTCACTTGAAGTTTAGCTCCTCTGTGTGTTTATCATAGGAAAACGTTAACTGCTTTAGAAATCATGGTCAGGATCAGGTCGCAGCCAGGTCACTGTTTTTGTTGTGCAGTGTCAGTTGCTCTTACATGATGATGAGGGTTACATGACTATGAGGGTTATGGACAACTGCAAGGGGAAAAGGCAGAAGCTCAGGAGGGACTGCCGTGCCTTACGTTGTGTCCCAGCCCTGGGGGAGGCAGGACGAAGGATTTGCTCTCGCTGAGCAGCAATGAACCTGTTGTCTGGGTGCTGCCAGTCCCATAGGCTTGGCAGAGAGACTGGTACAGGATGTGAGCAGGTTGTGGCTGTACTGTGAAGCTGTGGTGTGCCTCTGTCTTGGGAGATGTTTGAGATGAGTTTAATGTGGATGGGGGTGGGATAAGGCACAGGAGTTTTTGTTTTGTTTTTCTCTGGAAGCTTGTGTTATAGAGCTGCCACAAACTTCTTGTTCCTTTTAATGTTTAGATAAGAGTTGAAAGGGGAAGCTGCCACAGAAGGACTAACCTATTGGCTTAAGGTTTTGCAGGAAATCTGTGGCAGAGCTGGGAATAAAATCCACAGTGCTTGACTCTTCGTCTTACTCCATGGCAGTCCCACATCCTTTGTTTGCTTGGCAGCTGCAGATGGTTTCCAGTTGCTTGTGAGTGTGATGCGGACTTGACTTGATGTGCTTTTCTGTGCTACAGCAGTGTTGTGCTGTGGCCGAAAAGCTCCAGCATAAACCGTATTTTTTCCCCAGGATGGTGTACTCCCTAGTCAGAGCTTTTTTTGTTTGCACATCCCTTAATTGTTACAGGAACATTCTGCTGTCCTTAATCATATCCCCGCAATTTGACCTGCATTTCCTATCAGTATTATAGAGAGCTGTTTGATTTTCTAATTCCTTCAGTCTGGTTGTCCAGATGTTCCTTCTGTATGCAGAAGTCACAACTGCTGTACTCCCCCTCTTTCCTCCCTCTCCCTTCATTTTTGGGGCTCAGGGAGCTGCTTGTAATGTATTAATATAATCTTTTTTCCAGTTACACAGCCTTGTTCACAAGTGATCCCAGCATTGTAGTTTTTAACTCAAATTTGTTATATTACAAGGAGAAACTAGGGTGGTGGAAGTGAATCTTTTCAGCAGTAGGACGCAAAATTAATACATCCAAAATGGATCTTGGGCTGTCCAACCCTGAGCTTGGCAATTTATGCTGGGTTGTTTTTTTTTTAATTGTAAATTATGAAATATTTTCCATTTTCAGCTTATTTTTGTCAGCATATAATAGCTACACCTGCAAGTTGCCCTTGAGGACAACTCCAGTGGGTCCTCCAGAGTCCTAGTGTGGTACTCTGGCTATGCAGTGTATGGGGAATGTTGGATGTTTTGCAGTGGGATCACAGAACCCACTTGAGCCCACAGGGGCCGTGTGCGCAGAAGATGTTTCCTCTCTTTTCCGCATCCTGAGTTGTTCCTGTGGTCAGGTGTCTCCCTCACTGAGATGGGGACACTCAGCTGACTGTTGAACAATCCAAGTTGTAAGGAGATAGAGAGATGCTGGAGGCATGCCCACGTGTTGGTCAGATAACAAGAGTAAGGATTCACATCCACACCTAGAAAACTTCAGGGGAAACACAGTGGTGTGTTCCTCCATCCCACTGCTCAGAAAGTTTACAGTCACACTAGTGACTGGTATAGTCGTGGTCCTGCCTGGGCTGAACAGAGCCCTGGGAGGAGAGAGCAGACACTGTATTCCATGGGGCTTGGCACTTTGAGATCTCTTACTATCTCTGGCATGTATCCTGCCAACACAACCGATTCCTGAATTACTAGTGTTAGTGTCATGGTTATGATTACATGATTGATGTTACTGGAGTGCCCAAGAGCAACAGTGGAGCTGGAAGAGCTCCATCACGTAGGTGCCGTACAAATGGAGCGGTCTCAGATGTGAGTCTGAGAAAAGATGAAGAGAGAGCAGATGGACACATGCTGTGGGGATTAGTACACAAGATTATGAGTTGTTGCTTAAACTCTGAGATTTCTGTTGCTTAATTATTCCTCCAGAAAAAAGGTACGAAGTAATTCTCATCTTTCTATACACCATTTTAATTCTCTTTTTAAAGACAGACTGATATTTAGGTGCATAATACAAAGCAAATATAATAGTCATTGCATTTACAACCTGTTGTCTTTACAGTGCCATAGTTTTCTTGGCAGTGTAGAAGGCAAGGGGAGAAAAAGCCCTTTACATTGTGGCAATTCTTTGCACAGGGCATTAATTCCATTTGTAAATTATTTTGCTGAGAATTCATAGGCTGTGTACAAGGAACCATAGCAAAGTCATGTTGAAAGATGAGTGGTAGTTCACCACAGTGTGCTTGTTCCCTCTGCTCTGTTTTTTCCCCACCTCTGGTACATAACATATTTCTTGTGCCTCTGGAGAGAGTAATGCTCTGCTGTGTTGTTTACCACATGTAAAAACTTTCCAACAACTTTGCTAGATAGTCCTTATAATAAATGTTGCAAAATTTTGAACTCCTAACCTGAATGGGTAGGATGAGAGTTAGGGGAAAGAGTAGGTAAGAATCATAAACATTGCATAAAAATGTGAAATTATGTTTTTCTAATCCTTCTGGCAGTTATTTTTTGTGGGATGCTTGTTTATATGTTCAGTCATGTGAGTTTATGCAGGGGATTAGTGGACCTCGTGGAAAATTTCTGATTCTACTGGAAAAACAGCACTGGTGGACTGTCTATTGGATTTAGCACTGATAAATCTTCATCTGAGGGAGATGGGGAAAGATCCCAGGGCTCCCTTCAAAACCCAGACCAAAACCAAAGTAATTAGAATCTGCAGGTGCTCTGATCATCTTTTTCTTCCTACTCTGTGGTGGATTTGACCGGAAGAGGAGCAGTTACCTGACCTGGTCTTAATCCAGTATATACCTTAAGAACAACTAAAGCTGTGAGATGAGTGAATTAAGTCTGGAGTGGTAACCTCATCCCAACTAATTATCCGATTGTTTTTCTTGAACGTCTGTTGTTATCTGTGTGGGTAGGGAAATTCAGCCTCTGAATGGAGCTGCAAAATGTGTTTTTGCATGCAAGTAGTGTTGTTTTTTGAGAAATGTTCCCCCCCGGCTCAAGCAGGGTTATTACGTGTCCAGTCCAGCTGTGCAATACTGTGCTGTGCATCAGAGGGACATGAAGCAATCTGTATTTATAGGACTATTGAGCCAACATTCATGAGGGGAAGGGGTTGTGGCTGCAGAACCTGTCAGCATTTACACACAACACAGTGATGTGTATGGTTGGACAGATCCATCCTCATGCAGTAGGTCAGATACTGATCTTTGCACTGCAACCTCCAGTGTGTCCCTTTTACTCTGCAAACCTGTTGGTGATAGCCTACACGCTGCCTTCACACACCCTTGTGCCCCACGGTTGGGTGCTTAGGTGGGTTTGGAAAGGAGGAGAAGCCCGATGCCTGTCCGCAGTACTTTACAGGTGGGTTTTTTCTGGGTAGCTTGGAGCCTACATTTACCCTGTGTGTCATTATTTGGCTGAATAAATACCTGCAGGAGGAAAGCGGAGGGAGCAGTTCATCAAGCCAGGCTTGGTGTTTCCTAAGGGGAAAGTAAATGAGTTTGTTGTGTGTGTAGCTCTGAGCCCTTGGAACGAAGCCCCTCCTTGCCGCATCTTGGAGCATGTCTGCCTGCGTCATTCCAGGTGTTGGGAGCTGAGGCCAGGCCATCAGCAGCATGGTCCCTAGTTCTGGTGAAGGAGGGCTGCCCCGTAGTGTGATGAGAGGCTACTTTGGTGTTTGCTGCATGGTGGGGGCTGTATGACCTTCTCAGGACTGTGCTTCTCAAGGGGGTGGGCGGTGGGGCCGACCCAGTTCAGCCACATGTGCACCTCCCTGGCAGGCCCCAGGCTGTGAGACCTTGCTGGCTGCAGGCCTGGAGTGATGCCATTGAAGGTTATACAGATCTTCTCCTTTCTCAACCTTCCCTGACTTGTATGTGAAGCTACCGCCATATTGCACTTTTGCTGTTTTATGCAACTCATGTGATTTTTCACTTGGAAGTGCGCTATGGTCTGTGGGAAGCAGCAGAGCAGTTTTCCAAAGACATTCCCGTTAAGAACCTGCATGGTTGTTCATGAGACCTTCTTAGAAGTCTTCGCCCGCTGCCTTCTCAGGTGCCAGAGTTCCTGGCTCTGATCTGAGGGGTTTGCAAATCAGAGGTCTTATTGCCTCTACCCTGCTGTTGGGCACCTCTTTGTCCAGAGCAAAGGATTTTTCCAGCTTTTGTTCCTGCCCAGCCACTGTTGGCTGGGACCTGTGCTTCTGAGACCTTGGACTTTCACTCTCTCATTTGAGCTGCTCTATCACAGCTCAGGCTCACACCTCCACTCTGAGGGACAAGATTTGAAATTAAAACTTGGTTTTTTTCTGACAATTTTTTTTTTTTCTAGGGTGGTTGTTTATGCGTTCAGTCATGGAAGCATATATGCAGGGTCAGTGAAATTCATGGAAAATTTCTGGTGACACTGGAAAAATGACTGCCACTTGAGTTTAGCACTAATAAATAAATTCTAATTTGAAGGAGATGGGTAGAAAATGAAGGCTCCTTCCAGACCACAAACAAAGTAATTAAACTCCACAGGTGGTCTACCATCCTTTGCTTCCTACTCTGTGGTGGATTTGACAGGAAGAGGAGCAGTTACCTGACCTGGTCTTAATCCAGTATATACCTTAAGAACAACTAAAGCTGCGAGATGAGTGAATTAAGTCTGGAGTGGTAACCTCATCCCAACTAATTATCCGATTGTTTTTCTTGAACGTCTGTTGTTATCTGTGTGGGTAGGGAAATTCAGCCTCTGAATGGAGCTGCAGAGTGTGTTTTTGCATGCAAGTAGTATTTTCATTGGCATGACTCTGCTACTACACACGCATGTTGTACACTCTTGTACAACTGTGTGACATGAGTTAACAGCATAGTTACTGCAGGCTAAGGATTACTTGTAGGACCAAAGAGCTACTGTGAAAGGGGAAGGGTTTGTTCCCGCAAGATCACCTCTATATTTACATGTGTTCTTCTGATGTACAAGTAGGTCCATAAAAATAAGAATGTATCGGGATTTGTGGGTATGAACTCCATTTTGAAGGTACACTAATACTTTTCACATCATGGGTATGCTAACTCAGCAACCCCCTCCTTGGTTTGTCTTAAGAATGGAGCGAGAGAACCCTGAATGTCCTCCTTTCTCCATGTGGACAGTTGGGAAGCGTTTGGGAATTGTGAATTGGAGCTACTAATGTTACAGAGCTTTATTTTGTGAGAACATTTAAAACTTTGTGTTACGGCATGTTCAGTGAAAAAGAAGCTAAATGGTCATTTAGAGCAGCTTTGGTGACTGGGAGATTGATGCTGCAGTGAAACTGATTTGGTAGCACTGGGATGGAAGCTTGAATGTTTTGCATGAATTTTTTTTTATGTAAGAAATGATGAACTGGCACTTCAGGTAAAGTAATAAGCAGGTATGGAAAGCATGTACGGATGCCTTCATTAAACTGGACACTGCTAATCTAAGAGTGTGAGTGGAGCTTCTGAATACATGAGAAAGCGGTTATAAAAAGATCACTGTTGAGCAAGGAGACTTTAGTTCTTGGCAACATACTGAGTAAATGACAAAGAATGATTAAAAGTGCTGCCATGTAGAATCAGGCTCATATGTTCTTGAATATAATTTTTAAATAGCTTGGGTCTGTTCTCATTCAAAAGCCAAAACATTGCAGAAAGTGGTGCATCTGAAACTTCAGTTTCAAAAGTTTTTTTAGAGGCTGATTTCCACCTGCAGTTGTTAATTTTCTCTGTGTGCCAAAGGTCTTACTAGCCAAAAGGTGGTTGTAGAATTGCACAGTGCTATTGCAGCTTAGTATTTTTTAAGAAATAACTCCTAAAATATTAACTGCACATATGCAACTATATATGATAACTTTGCTGCAGAAAAAATGGAATGTTACAGAGTGTTGTATTGACAGGCATTCTGTTTTGTGCTTTTTTTCCCCCCAGGTGGTTCACTGCCCTATGAAGAGTCTTCAGTGGTTGTGAATAAAGGGGAGGAATTAAGACTGAGTTGCAATGAGGAGGGACCAGTGACTTGGAATTTCCAGAACTCAGACCCATCGGCAAAAGCAAGGAGTTCTAATGAGAAAGAGTGGTACACCAAAAATGCAACAGTCAGAGACATAGGCAGATACATATGCAGAAGCAAAGGGAGTATTGTCACCTCTTTTTATGTTTTTGTTAAAGGTAAATAGAAGGCATTATTTTTGCTTTCTCTCCGCTCCCATTCCCATTCCCAAAATAATAGGACAAGAAATGTTGGAGGAGGGAATGAATTTGAAGTACAGAGGGAGAATGCAGTGTGATAGAAGAAATCTTCTTTCCTGTCCAGTAGGAAGAAACCTCACTCTTGGCTTTGCTTGCAATGGCCTTCGTCACCAGAGCGAAGTTCTGGATGAGTGCCTCTTTACGTCCCCATTATTTTGTTGTGGAGTATACCGAAGCTTTCTTTGTAGACTCTAGCCAGCTGACCTGAGTCTGTTGTATGAGTTAGTTGTACTGTGAGGAAGCAAGCAATATGTAGAAATGTCTTTTTAATTACATGCCATCCATCAGTATGGAGTCATATAAGGCTTGGTCCCAAGCTTTTGATTTACTGAGACAGTTTGCCTAAAGGATTTGGGGTTTTTTTGAGGCTGTGCTCCAGGCCTAAGCTAGCAAACAGCAATGATTCCTCTGCCTCCAGCTTCTGATATACCTTGTGACTGATCAGAAATGCCTCAGACAGGAAAAAAAGTGCTTCTGCTCTGCCACATTTTTTCAGTCCTTTATTAGTCTTCTTTTTGCAGTGTGTACTTCAGATTTCTTCTTTTTTTTGGCTCCTGATCTGTGTTTTCATCAACTGCCCTCAAGCTGCGAGTTTGTTATGCCTGGCATTCCCTTTTACTTTCCAAGGAAAGAGGAAAGTGGTTATTTTGCTTCTTCTTCACATAGCTCTAGTGGTCTTCCTTCCCTGTTGATGGAAAAAAGTCCTACAGCATTCACTTTCTTGGAGACAGCATTCTGTGTCCAGTGGGGGCATCTCAAAGAGCCTCTTTTGAGCCCTGCCAGTCCTTTTCAAATTACTGCAAGGTTGTTCTCCAAGACAGGGAGATACCTGGGGGGCCATACTTTTTGCATAATGAAGATATCTTGGCTCTGTCCATATTGGAGAAAAAGTGGACTGAGTGGAAACCAATCACTTAAGCCTCTGTTAGCAGGGACATTTAGATGAGCTTTTCTAATCCATCCTCTTCCAGCTCAGGCGTGACATCTAGTCATAGCATTTGTCTAAGTATCTCTGTGTGCAAAATGTCACATTTCATTTCAGACGTGCTTTACTTTTTTTTTCATTTGTTAGTAGTCTCCATTCTCTAGTTCTAGACTGATGCTTCAAACCTTGTAGTTTCTGAGGGCATCTTGGGTGGTAGTATAAAATGAGGTTGAAGCTACACGCTCACTTTAAGCTAGAAACCAGCCAGTAACTTCTCTGTTCAGTGATGAGCAGCCTTTGACTTAGTGAATTGCTTATGTAAACATCCCATGCTTCATTTTCAGCCTCGTACTTGTTGTCTTAAACTAAATGTATATTGTCCAAAATCTTAAAATCAAATTCTCTTAGTCTTCCTTGTTAAGTCATGGTTTGTTGATCTCTAATCATTCAAGTTGTAAGCATGTTTGCAAAACAGAAACAAAACTTTTCCCTCTGTTTTTCTGTTTCTAATTCATTCTACTCTGTAGGGAGGGCAGATGGAATCTGAAATAAGCTTTTACAGAGGGTTTGTCATCACACATTCTTTTATTTTTATGTTTGCCAGGTTCTTAGCATTTCAAGGTCATGACCTGTCACAGGCTTCAACTTTGGCTGTAAAAGTTTTTAAAGTCCTGTATGTTTGTGTGCTGTGGTTGGCTAAGATGAAATGCTTTAAAAAAGTTACCTTGTGAAAGATTTCATGATGTTTTTTCAATCAGATATGCTGTTTGTATGCCCATTTTTTCTTCTAAGGAGGCTAAAAATAATCCCTGCTTTCAAGGAGGGGAGAGAAAGAGAGAAGTTGTTTGGTGCTTCCTCTGGTAGCAGTGTGTGTTCATTTAGATTATGTATTTTACAGAAGTGAAAACCATGATCTAGGTGCTTTTCAACTTCCATTTGCTCATAAATTTCTTCCAGATCCTCCTGTGGGCATGAAACCTTACAGCCCTGCCACTAGCTAAAAGCAAATTACTTTTAATGGTCTGTGAAAGTCTGTTTACTGTTGTGGGGATATTTTGGAGCTAAACAAGGCAAAAACCCCTCCATCTCCAAATATAAAAGCATTAGGATTATTTTTAATGCACATGATTCTTTAGTGTGCCTGGTATTGAATGCTACTGCATATCTCCTCATGCTGCACTTTTAGGATGAAATTTAATATCTCTTGGTAAACATGAGTTGAGCAATGCTCAGTTTTACTGTCTGAAAGTAAAACTTTCTTTGATGTAAGTGCCCAGTTGCAGAGTTCTGGGGTCATCAGAAATTCTCTGTGCAATGCCAGCTTCTCTGACAGGTCTTTGTGTTTCTTTACAGATCCAAATGTGCTCTTCCTTGTTGATTCTCTGATCTATGGAAAAGAAGACAGTGACATCCTGCTAGTGTGCCCGCTAACAGATCCAAACATTACAAATTTCACACTGAGAAAATGTGACGGCAAACGTCTCCCGAAAAATATGGCATTCATTCCCAATCCCCAGAAAGGCATCATTATAAAGAACGTCCAGAGGTCATTTAAGGGCTGCTACCAGTGCTTGGCCAAGCACAATGGAGTTGAGAAGATATCAGAGAACATTTTCCTGAATGTGAGACCAGGTAACACAGGATTTATGCCTTGGTGTACAGCACATGGTTTTACTCTTCACCTTCCAGGAGCTGATGGGAGGGGCTGTGAAGCCTCACCACTGTCCAAAGGAAAGTGTTGAGCTTAGAAAGCTTGTTCTGGGCAAGTCGTGTTGGGGCACGGATTGATCTCGTGACACTTAGCTTGTAGCTGTGCTGAGAAGGTTTGGCCATGATCAGTTTTGTTTTCTGTTCCTGGTGATTTCCAGGAGGTTTTTTTCATCATTATAAGAAGTGTGGGTTGTGCTGTTAAACTCTGAGGGCAAAACTGTGCCTTGAGGTTTGGATAGGTTTGTGCAAGCAAGATGGAGATTTCAGTGCCTGACTCACATGTCTGTCGCCCACAAGTGACAGCAGGAGGAACTCATTGGTGATATTGAAGAAGAGGGATTTGGTGGAGAGGCAGAACTTGGGGAAGAAGGTCCTTGTTTGTCTCCATATTTGTGAGTGAAGATAATCAGAACAGCAGCTGTGTGCCCAGATTGGGATGAGGAATGTGTTGTGGCTGAGCTACTACATGCACCAGTGAGCTTGGCAAACCTGTTGGTGATAGCTTACACTTGACCTTCTCACACGCTTGTGCCCTAGGGTTGGTTGCTTAGGTGGGTTTGGGGAGGAGGAGAAGCCCGATGCCTGTCTGCAGGCTGGTTTTGTCTGGGTAGTTTGGAGCCTGCACTTACCCTGTGTGTCATTATTTGGCTGAATAAATACCTGCAGGAGGAAAGCGGAGGGAGCAGTTCATCAAGCCAGGCTGGCTCGGTGTTTCCTAAGGGGCAAGTAAATGAGTTTGTTGTGTGTAGCTCTGGGCCCTTGGAATGAAGCCCCTCCTCGCAGTGCCTGAGGGCGTGTCTCTGCTAAGGTGTGTGTGTGATGTGGGGGCTGCAGTGGGGTCTGGGGAGGGGGCATCCTCTGTCAGGGCACACGCGTGGGCTCTGCACTCTAGGAGTTTGCCTTGGCTGCAAGGGCATTTCTGCTCAGGTGTCTGATTGGGTTTTTGTTGCTGAAAGGAGAGCAGCACTTGGGGGCTATGCTGGTTGGCTTTGTGCTTCCCATAGCATCCATCTGTCAGTGATGCTGTCCCAGTGGTGCTGCCAAGGCTGCTGCCAAAGGAGGGCTGGACCAGTGAGCTGGTAGGCATCTCCCTTGTTGCTTGCACTGTGCCAGGTGTTGGGAGCTGAGGCCAGGCCATCAGCAGCATGGCCCCTAGTTCTGGTGAAGGAGGACTGCCCCGTGGTGTGATGAGGGCACACGTTATTGTTTGCTTTGTGGTGGGGGCTCTGTGGCCTGTCTGGGGCTGTGTGACCTGCCCAGTGACATGCTCCTTGGTGGTGGGGCAAGGACTTGAGCAGTGGAGACCATCTTGAGCGTGGAGTTTGCTGTGGCAAATTTAAGAAGTCTTTTTTTCTTAGTGATTTGGAAATTCTGATGTAGTGAATTTTTTAGAAGTACTAAATTTCAATTAATGGGAAGATAACAAAAGTTGAGTCAGTGCAGGCATCTCTGGCTTTTGCCTTTGACAAACAAAAATCAAGTCCATTCTTGCTGTCTGTGTTGTTTGTTCTGTAACAAGTGGGTTTTTTTCATCTGTTTCTTCAGTGGTGTCCAGAGAAAGAAACCATCTGGTTGACATAACTGATGTTTCTCTGACAAAGGAGGGTGCAAGTTGTAGTATTGGACTTTTTCATTTTTTTAATGGATAAAAGCTTGTACTTGCTCAATACAGCAGTGAGTTCAGACGGAAGAGTGCTGAGCTGGCACCATTGCCAGCAGCCCATTGATGGTGGGTAGCCATAGGTGGGGGGCACCTCGGCACTCTGCCCATGTTCTCTGTCAGCGAGGAAGCGTGCAGTAAGTGGAAACATCTGCTGAAATCCATCAACAGCATTGTCACTCTCAGTCTTGTAATTACTATGCTGTAGTGTTTGGTCCTTCGTTGAGTTAAAAGGTAAAAAAGGTAAAACTCGCGCTTTCTCCTTCACTCAACATTTAAATGTGTTGGAGACCCTTTGGTGGGTAATGTTTTTGTAGCTATAACTGTGGTGCTCAGACCCCCAGATCAGAGTTCCTGGTGCAGAAAGACAGAAGAGGCACCCATGAAATAGGGAGCTGTGCAGGCGCACTCACACTCACATCAACTGCGACAGCGCAGAGAGTGTTTATGTCCAGCCCTTCTCAAAACAATGAGGGGCTTTTTGGACTTGGGGCTTGTTTTTTTGGATGTCCATAGACATTTCTGGCAGATGAGAACACCGGCTTCCTCCTGTCTCTTGGGTACTACAGAATGCTGGTGTGCATTTTTGTGTGAGCCTTTATATCTGAAGAGAGCAACATGTTTCTTTGTTCTCTTCTGTAGCTACTTACAGCAACATGAGGAAAACATTATTATTAAAGTACTAATGCCTGAAAAGGATGGTGTTTTCCTGAGTTTCGTACAATTTACCTAAGACAACTACAAAACCTGTGTCAGAGGCAAGAAAAGAGTCGGGATGACCTTATCTGATATATGTTGCATTCACAGTTTGAAAATGAGTCTTCCTGTGTAAAAGACCTAGTGGAAAGTTCGCTGGAGTCTCATAAAATAAGGAAATTTGAAGAAAGGATGAAGAAAACAGAAAAACAAACCATGAAGCGATGGCAAAAAGGCACAAAAAAGAATTAAGAATGGTTCAGCTGATATACCTTGTCCTGTTCTGCTAGAAGAACATTTTAGAAGCACTGGTTAATATCATGTTCTGTTCTGCTCTCCGGACCAAAGCCCTTATTATAGAAAGAATAGGAGTAGTATACATGGGGTAATAAATTAGGTAAACTAGATATTTGAATAAGATATAGAAGGCCCAGAGCCAGGATTTTGCAAGCTTAAAGAATTCAGGTCACGTAATTGAGGAGGTCAAATCGAGGAAGATGTCCGTGGAGACCACCAGAGGGATGAAGGCTTGAGGAAAAGACCCCTGCAGTAGAAGACTGCGCATGTCTGGAAAGACTTCACCTAGAGACTAGCCTACTTATTAATATGTATGGTAGATGATGTAACCATGTATCTAAAGTTTATAAAATGTCTTGCTTTTGCACTTTCAAGTCGAGCAAGTTTGTCCAGTGCGAGCTGGCTTGCTCCCAGTGTTGAATAAATAAATACCTTGCTGCTCAAAGATAAAAAAGTCTCTGAGCAGTTCACATTCCGAGGTTTTTTGGCATCAGAAGGGAACAAAGGAAGAGCTGAAGAGCTGTGTGGAGACAAGAGACACACAGTCCTCAAATATACTTCACTGTTGACAAAAGACACCCAGAAGCAGAACAGGGGTGCAGCTAGTCCACAGCTACCCATAACCACCTACTACTTGGGTGACAAACTCTGTGAACCACCACCATAAGCAGAGGTTGTGGTGCTTTCAGAGGCAGGTGTGCAGAAGTCCTTGAGCTTTACCTGTCCTTCCTAGGCTGTCCATCAGGAGCTTTTCAGGGATCTGTCAGACAGTACTTCCTGTCGGCTGTAATGTTTTGTAATTAAAATTTGTAGTTAGTGCTCGGCTGCTGTTCTTCAGTGACTGGGTTTTTGGTTCCATAGTGCTACTTTTTAATCACTGTCATGGAATGAATCATCTCCTTGATGGTTCAATATCGGTCAAGTTTCTTCATGCAAGTTACTATGCTCTAACAACTATTATCTAACTTTTAAGGTTAGTTTGAAGGGAGGTTGAAGCAGAAATATGCTTGTTGTAAAGGAACAATTGTGTAATATGTTAGAAAAATTTGAATACATCTCAGAGCCTTGATTTTATTGGAAAGTTAATGACTGTTGATTTTTATCCGCCCTTGGAAGCACCGAGACTAATGAAAAATGATATACTTTAAATTATTTTCCAGTTCACAAAACTCTTCCTGTCATCACCTTATCAAAAAGCTATGAGCTTCTCAAAGAAGGGGAAGAATTTGAAGTTACATGCATAATCACGGATGTGGATAGCAGTGTACAGGCTAGTTGGATTTCTCACAAAAGTGGGGTGAGTTCCTTTTATTCTATCATGTATACTTCATCACAGTTCACAGACTCTCTGTAGACATTCACATGTTTTTCTTGGCTACCTGATGCTATGTCAATTTGGATTTGTTGCATTTACAAAGATCCAGCATTCCGCAGGCCAGTGAGGGAGCAACAACAACTGTCCTATGCTCATGAGGACAGCTGGGAGGAAAAGCATCTGCACGGGCTTCTCTTCCCAAACAGAAATTAAAATTAGGCTCTTCAATGTGAATTTTACGTGACCTCTGTTGGGCTTCCTAAATACGGAAGCATGGAGTGCCTACACATCACATTGCAATCAATGGGAGCTGCAAATATCAGCACGTGGACTGCAAATTACATATTCTAGTTGTTATCATTAACAGTAAAATACCTGCTAATTAGCATGGGGTTGTGTGTGACAGGAATAGTAGTAAGCATTCACAGGAATGATTTATTCATTTGAATTACATGGTGTGCCTCACTAACTGGAAAAGTTCTGAAAAATGAACCAGTGAACTGGCTTCTGTCTGCCAGTGATAGATGAGGTTACTGACTGGCATCACCAAATTAAATTATTGACAGGCTAAGTGCTCCAGGAGAGTTAGTTACCAGCAGCACAACTATTCTGCAGAAGAGGGGCAGAGATATCCTTCTCTGGTAAGCCAGCATGCTGCCAGCTCTGCCTTTGAAATGAGCAGCAGGCACTGGGGTGTTTTTAGAATGCTTCTAGGTCTTCTGTGTATACCCTGCAATTTAAATAAATTAAAAGCCCTTGTGAAGACCTTTTAGTAACTCCCACCATGCTAATTGGCTTGTCTTTTACTGCTAATGGTAGTGAGCAGAATACGTAATTCTCAGTCCATGTGTATGGAAGAAAAGACTTCTGTGATATTTGGATAAATCCCATCTCCTTGGGCACATAATGAACAGGAGTCCCATTCCCAGGGGCTGAGCATGCCATGCTTAGCTAATCCACCAGCTTTGGCAAGCTGTTCTTGCTAAGTGCTCTCTGCTCCAGAAATCCCACCTCACAGCTCTAAAGGTTGAGAAGGTCTAAGTGACATGAAGGCGGCGTGGGACATGCAGATCCATATTTGGTCCTGTGCCAAGGTCAATTGCAAGCCTTTCATCTGAGAGCTTAATTTCTTCTCTCATTCCCTTCCCTTTGCTTTGTTACATGTGATGAAATTGAGGTCTTCCCTTCAATTTTTGTGCTTTATCATTTTTTGCTTTATGAGTAAAAGCTACAAGGAAAGTATTTTTGATAAGTTTGACCTTTCTGCCTTTTCTAGTAAATAGCAGGGGATGCTGTCTTTTAAATACTGACTATCAAATTAAATTTTGTGTTGAGGGAGAACACATAAATTTCATATTTAAGTAGATTCAGAATTTTGTCCTGAGTAGATGAGAGAAAAAAAATACAAAATGCTTTTTCTGTGTATGACTAAAGTTATCACCACTTTTGAAAATTAGTAGAATTTTTATAAACAAGCACATCCAGACTAAATAAACTTCTCTTGTGATTATTATAGCTCAGGTGGAATCATTGAGAAGCTTTAATTTGTCTAGAAGCTCTTGGAGCCTCCAAGAATTGAAATAATTCAATTAGAAAATCATAACAAGTGCAGGTCTGCCTTTGGATTAATCAATGTAAATTTTATCAGTCTTTCCAACCAGAAACTAGAGTCAACACATCAAAGTATTATTTTTTTCTATGTGTATTTATAGGGTCATGTTATACTTAAGAGAATGAAGTTTCCAGTTGCATTTAAGAGTAGTAAGTTGTAAGTATTGCTAAGGACCAAGTGGCCAGAGGAACGATGCTGTGTAAAGCCTACTGCCAGCAGGGCTCTCTGCAGCATGCCTGCAATCAGCAGACGCTGCGGCCTTGGGACATAGAAAAGCACAGGTTAAAATGAAGCCCCAGGACCTTAAATTCTCTTATGTAATTCACGTGGAATCATTGCAACCATTTGAGCAGTCAGTGAACTTGGGGCACCACTTAAGGGGTGAATCACCCTTCAGAGTTGCAATGACTTCATGCAAGAACTGCACCTTCTGAGCATTTAGGAAAGTCAGGACCCAGTGGTCATGTTGCAGTAAGCCCTACAGCTAGGAGCACTGTTGGTGCGAACAAAACCTTCTGTTGGTTCCTCATCTGCATCAGTATTGGAAATGGGGCCAGAAAAAGCTGGGCCTGACCTTGGGCACAACACCCTTGTCATCATGTAATGGAAACACCTGAAGAAGCTAGAGTTTTAGTTTCTTGGCTTGGGCTGGTCTCCCCTCTTTGGCTTTCCTGAGGCAGGTGAGCACAGCCCCACACTCACCCCACCTCAAGACTTACATGGGAGCTTGAGGAGAAATAAAAAGAACAGTAAGGGAAGGGGTTAGGACTTATGAGAGAGAACATTATCTCCCAAACGCAGCTGATCACACACTTGTTTTGCATGGAGAGAGTCTAGTGACAGGTTTGTCATGCTGGCTTATTATTCCAGTTTAAAGTTATGAATATTAATATAGCAAAGTTATAATTACTTCTATTTTTAATTTATCTAGGAAAGATGATGCATACACAGTGTTTTAGTTGTTAATTGTTTTTTACCGACAGATTGTTACAAGCAAAAGCAGAAATTTGGGTGATTATGGATACGAAAGGAAATTAACATTGAACATCCGTTCAGTGGGAGTTAATGATTCTGGAGAATTCATATGCCAAGCAGAAAACCCTTTCGGAAAAACCAATGCCACAGTAACCTTGAAAGCACTAGGTAAATGCTTCTTGTAGAAATCTTAACATTTCTAAGAGCAGGAGATGAAGAGTGGGAACAGTGGGGAGTCTTCCCTCCCTTCTTTCTGCTTTTCCTCAAACCTCAATGAGTAAAGTTTCTTTTCTTGAAAGGTTATTGCTGACTGGTACCATATGGGATGGCTCAGGAAGTGTTGTGGTGTGTATGACTACTTTGAGTTCTATAACCCTTTGCATGTTATTGGAAAGTGATATTAGAACAGCGACCCAACAGTGTTTCCACCTCTCTGGTTTGTCTCATCCTTCCTGGTTTAATTTAAAATTTAATCCGCTTTTAACGAAGCAGGTGATTTACTTTTGCCTGGTGCTGTCCCTGTGCTTAAGTAATTTGGCAGCACAAGCACAAAACGCGTCTTTAATACCTGCCTTCCAAGAATGGGAAATTTCACTGACAGTGTGTCATTCTTTTTACAGAAAAGCTATATTTGTACTTCTGTTTAAAATGATGCTTTGAGGAACGTTCTGATGTG
Source organism: Oxyruncus cristatus (assembly GCA_013399855.1). Lineage (NCBI taxonomy): Eukaryota > Metazoa > Chordata > Aves > Passeriformes > Cotingidae > Oxyruncus > Oxyruncus cristatus. The sequence continues at coordinate 30,916 of VXAY01003830.1, read as the reverse complement.
CACAGACGGCATGAAATTGTTCTAGAGGTTACCCCCCTATTAAACCCACCATCTATCACATCTACATGTTTTGATCATGCCCCTAAACAATGAGCGAACTCCCTTCCTCCTCTTGTTTAATAACATGTGCATTTAGAGTCTGCTATATATTACCTTGGATGACACACAGTGCCTTTTGAATTTTAAAGCTGCTGAAACCTGCTCATTTGATAAATTAAGTACAATTAACGACATCTTGGTATAGTTAATATCATTCTGGTGTGCGTAATTGGCTACAACTGTTTCAGTTCCGTACCATTCAAGGGTGTAGTAACTGAGGGAAGTGTAGCCTTGGATCCTTTCTCCTTCTCAAATCCGTTTTTCTGTTGCATAGACACACACTCCTGCAACAATGCTTGTTTTGCTTTCCCTGGTAACATAAAGAAAACAGAAGTGTTTGACCTACGCGGGTCAGATCTTCAGCAAAGCCGCAGAGGTTTAAGTGCCCTTAACCTTGCTCTGCTGTTGGAGGGGGTAGGGCTCACAACTGCAGGGATGTTTTTTTCTCATTTTTTTACAGAAGAGACTACATTCATATGTAAAAGAGTGAAACAGTGTGAAGTATGAAAGAAAATCTTTTCCCCAAGGGAATCAATGTGAAAGCTTCTATTATAAGAAGAGGGAAGTTCTTAAATGCAGAAATTCTTAGTACTACTGCGTATGCAAATGTGGCTTTAAAAAGGATTGACTTTGGAAAGTCTGGGGTTTAAAATAAAGCGTGGCAGTATAAAAACCAGAAAATAAAGTAGCAAGTATTTTTTTATTTAGTAAGTTTGTATTTAATCACAAAATGCCAAAGAAAAGGTGGAATCTTTCCTTTTTGAGATACTTTCCTCCCCCCACCCTCTCAAATTTGACTTAAAATTTTTGAGCTCCAACTTGTGGATACCCTTTCACCATTCATGCAGACTGACTATATTTACCTGAGCTGTGCAGCTCCCAGGGTCCTGGGAAGTGGTACATGGTGTGTACTGGAGAGATCCTGCGATTTCATCAAGTCCTAAATCACTGTGGCTTTAACATTAGCTAAACGATTTACAAGAAATAATGTGTAGTTTTTGGTAAATTTCCTAATCACTTTTTCTAGCAATCAATTTATCTAACTGTAGACAGTTACTAGAACTGCATTCCAGGGACCAGTAGCATCATAATAAAATTTTATTTGAAAGTTCTTGTGTCTGAGTTTGAATATAGGTCCATAGAGGATCCTGGGTTTATACAGGTAACAGAAAAAAGCTCTGCAAAGGAACAACAAATCTTCAGTTTCCAGATTTGAAACATTTTTCTCTTTTCTAATGAAGGAGAGCGTTTTAGAGCATACCTGCCTGCTGTGAATTTACTTCATCCTTTCTTCTCCAAAGCACCTGTCAAGCGCTCTGGCAGCTCCATATGCTTTCACCAAGCCCCACTGGCTCTGGTTCTCCTGAGCTCGAGTGCCCAGCTGGCCACAGCAGTTTGATTACTAAACACTGGGAAGAAGCAGGGATCTGAGATTGATTTAAGGTCTAAATTCAAGCTCTCAGTAAATGTGTTTCCTTTTAATTGCAATCTGCCCATCAAACTGATAAATCCCTTATGAATTTGTGTAGTAGGATGGAAACATTTGTCTTTTCAAAGTAAATCCTGAAGCTGATGACTTTATTAATGAAATTAAAACTGCTACAGCAGGGATGTTGTTAGACTTGATATTTTGGAACGGAACTGCACAATGGTACATGGTATCTGCCAAATGAAAGATTAAGTCCCAGAAGCAGATGTACAGAAACGCCTTAGTTTAAGACGATTGGTATCCAGGCCTATGGACTTAGCACATTTTTCTCTAATTACAGCTTTTAATAGCTTCATTTGTAATGTTGTTCGTAATTATACTTGACAAAGAAACATTAAATACTCTAGTATATTGTCATATATGATTTTGTCTTGCTTTTTTCTTAGTGCTTCTTTTTTACCAGACAGTTAGCAACTCCAATTTTTGGAAAAATATAAATACTTGAGTAGAATCAAATGTGTCCTTGCATTTTTTCCAAAAGCAAATAGAGGATATTTGTCACCAGAAGATGGAATTACGGATGTTAAGGCACTAAGGGTGCATTAAGTCCTGTGCCTCACTGCTATATATAGCTGTTGGCCTTGGTTTTGGCAGGTGAGGGTTCAAGTTCTGCTTTGCAGATAAGGTTTTCTGTTTCACAGTTGGATGTTTGATCACTGATCTTGAAGTACTCTAAGCGTGGTTAGAGTACTGTCAATCTTCTAAATGGCCCTGAAATTGTTTTTCTTCTCCTCTTATGACCATCAGCTAAAGGATTTGTCCGTTTGTTTGCAACAATGAATACCACAATTGATATAAATGCAGGACAAAATGGAAACTTAACAGTTGAATATGATGCATATCCAAAACCGAAGGAAGAAGTCTGGATGTTCATGAATGAAACATTACAGAATTCCTCAGACCATAATGTCAAGTTCAGGAGTGTGGGTAATAACAGGTAATATGCATGACTGTAAGTGCTCTTGATTTGAGTTTTGAACAGCAAACTGGAGTCTGCTCTGGAGATAGGAAAGTGGAGATGGTGAGAAAATTGTTACTATAAAAGATCTTTCAGTACATGTGGCTTGCCACAGTAACTGGTGCAAAGTCTGCTAACCTAGATGTGGAATAGCATTGAGCTAACCACTGCATCTGAGGAGCAGCATGCTGTAGACTCACTACTCACCTACATTCCTGTCCAATGAGCAACAATGAGAATTTAAAGTTGTTTGTGTGCAGAAACTCCTTCCGCTGCTTCAGCAGACCCCAGTGCTCTAGATAAAAGCTTATGCTTTTATTTCTGCTGTACACTGTTCTCTCCAGATCCCTGGTCCTCCAAAAATCCAGTGAAGCACCTAGCACATGTGGTCTAGGTTGTAAATCTGGGTTCCCTCCTCAGTGAGAAGAGGAACAGGTGGTGGTGCCTGCATGAGGTCTGAGCCTGGTGCTTAGCTGTCCCCGGGCACACATCTGGGTGTTGGAAATCGCAAAACTTGTGGGTGTTAGAAGTGCAAGGGCTGTTGTAATGCATGATAAGAGTGTTTGCATGGACTGTGTCTGCAGAAAATGACGATGCTATTAATTCCCTCCTCAGCTCCCATGCAGCAAGCTGTGTGCCTTAGTAATGCTTAATTTTTTTCTTTACAGTTATACAAGTGAACTTCACCTTACACGATTAAAAGGAACAGAAGGAGGCATTTACACATTTTTTGTGTCCAATTCTGATGCCAGCTCCTCTGTAACATTTAATGTCTATGTGAAAAGTAAGTAAAGTGAACAGTCTGAAATATTTCATTACCACAGTCATTGTATTTTATACAACATAATGTATGCACAAGATGTCACACTGTGGTTCAGCATATGAGAGGCTTTCTGAAGTGAAGCACATGCTGGAAAACTAAATGTCAAGATATAAAAGTGCAGAATATTTACTCAAATCCATGCACTATCCAGCCTGACCTTACATTCTAGCAAACATATTCCAGAGATTACCAGAGAGAGGTAGTTTGTAGAGGAAAAAAAACCTGTAGCACCTGGAAACATGATCTCAAAAATAAGCGTATAACATAAACCTTTTATAATTTGAGGTGGAGTAGGATATACAGGGATTATAATTTGCATTTTTGTCAACCAAGTAAAGATATTAATTGTTAATTTGTTTGACTTGAGTTTGAACGCTTGTCAGGAAAATTACTCACATTTAAATGCCTTTTGGCATGTAAATACTTCTGTATAATAATATAAATCACCATTGTTTTAGAGAAATCTGCATAGCTTTACAAATGTGTGTGCTGTCAGCTTTGGGATGTGCTTATTAAGAAAGAGCATTGGCTTCAGTTCCAAATAGCATTCTTCAAGACAAAAGCTGAACTTCAAAATTAAATCAATGAAACCTTCAGAAAATCCTGTCCTTAGCAGAGCCATCCACTTAGAGCATTTCACACTCTCAGCAGACAGATATTGGCAGCTGCTAAAGGCCAGGCTTAAGAAAAATTAAACCAAGAGGGGACTGCAGGCAGACTGGAGAAACTAGGGCAAGGTGGGCAATGATGCCTTTGAGCCCAGCAGGAAGAATTGTATAGAAAGTACATGCAGAAACTGTAAATGCAGTTTTGTGTTGCTGCTATGCTTTAGCAGAGGTGCGTCCTTTTCTGGGCATAGCTTTATGAAGACGACTGTCAAGACTTCCACAAATGCATCAAGTCCTAGATATTAATTTCTGAATTTTTCTCATTTATCACTAAAGATCAACATTTGTAGCATCTCTATGCACTGACATAGTTTGGGTCAAAAATGTCACTTGAACTCCTTTCAGAATGTGGTATTTCTTCTTTCATTTCTGGGTGTTGTCATTTGTATTGTACCTTTTCTGTTTCCTACCTGTGATTTCTGAGATGAGGACACTGGTGAGCTCAGATGTCCTTTGTCTCAGTGAATGAGTGTGGGTTACAGTCATAAGGGATAATTCTAGTATTTAACAGATTAATGGAGCAAATTGTTGAGCCAGAAGTTTAATTTCTGCAAAGGATAAATTACAGGTTACCTGTGGAACTTTTATTTCACATGGAGTTGGATGATGTTTTCCAACTCACAACATCACACATGTGCTTGGAGCAAGGGGCTGTTCATGGTTCTGCCAGCTCTCCCAGGCTCTGCAGGCTGCTTGAGCATAGTCTGGGCACAAGAACTTAAAAAAACTAGCCAAAAATAACCTAAAAAACCCCAGTTTTGTCATCATCAGGTGTCAGTTCTCAATGCAGATCTCCATGTTGCTGCTTTTGAGGTATGTGCTACTTGATAAAAGCTGAAAATCCCTGTAGATCATGGTTAGGAAACCAGACTAGGAAGATGATGGTGAAGCAGGATGGACAAGGCAAGAGGGAGCATAGACAGTTCAGTTCTTCTGAATGGCTTGTCCATACAACCAGCAAGTCTGTTTCCTTCTTGCTTCAACTACTGGCCTTTTAAGTAGCAAGATCAGTCTTGGGATGCCATGAAGACATTTAAGCAATCCCATGGAGCCCATGTTACCACGCATTGTGGCCCTGGGCAGACTGCAGCCGTTGCTGAAGCAGATGAATTTGAGGCACTTGACTAAGAAAGAGTTTCTTTTGGCATTTTGACTGAGCTTCTGCAAACATTTTTCTCATTTTGAAAAGAAGAGATAAATAGATTGGTCTTTCTAGGGGTTTGTTTTTAACAAAAATAACCTGTTTTCACTGGCTTGTAAAATGCTCGTCATTTAGGTATGAGATACAAACTGCATGACAACATACTATATTATTTGACATAGCAGAGTAATTGCCAAAGGTAAGTTATGAGTGGGTTGGTTGTATCCTGATCTTGCGGTGTGTCCTGACCTGGCATCGTTGCCAGGGATTTTGCATAAATTGCTTGGATGTAGATTGTGATGTTTACACGTCTGGCTTGGGCAAGTAATCAGCAGAAAGTAATCAAACAGGTAAAACAGGATACATAATCAGTGGAGAACGTCTTTGCATAAACAAAAGTTGATGCCAAAGCATTTGCTGAAAGACATGAAAAACCCAGTGCAGAACTACTTTGCTTGGATTTAAACATGTTTAGCAATTGCATATGCTAGTCTGAAATAATACTAAATTGCTTTAAGAAATAGTATAGTAATTCACAGTCAATGTGACATTAAGTAAGTAAGGAAGGAGCTGTGAAATTAGGAGTCAAAAAGAAAATTACAGCTTGACATGCAGCATACTGTACTCAGTTACAATTAAGAAATTGTAGAAATCTCCAGAGTGGCAAGGTATGGTGCGTCTAGCAATTAGCAGAGGAATCTTCCAAGTAGCAACTGAGTTTAGTGCAAAATAATATCTGGGCCTAATTGTAGTCAACAAAATATTGTCTATGCAGTCGGGGCTCATGCTGCAAAAAAAAAAACAAACCTGGTCATGGTATTATAGATCACATGGTATTATAGACAAGCTCAGCTGTCTTCCTCTTGTTGAACTATGCAGCGAAAAAATGAGGAGTCATCATGATTTTATAAAAAGAATTTTTTCAATCCAGAAATTGTAGATCCAGGAGGAAAGCACTCTCTCTTTGTCTGGGTTGACTGACAATACCTATTAAGTGTTAGTTTTTAGTCATTCGTTTTGTTAAGAATGAAGGAAGGGAAATTGGCAATAAAAAGCAATTAAATGCAGAATTCATGATACAGTACATTGAATTAAAATACAAGTGACCTTTTATAAGTCATCTTTGTTACATTTAGAATTAATTAATCAATAGAATCAATAAAAGCTGAAAAGCAATTAATAAACTTAGAAGTTTAAGACATTTAATGACCAATTACAGAAGGCAATATACATATATGCTGAGCGATGTAATGAAGTGTTAAGTATTTCAAGGGTTAAAGCCAAAACAGTAAGCAAAGTCTAGTCATTAAGAGTCTGTCTCATAGCAGGGGTAATAAGGCAGTGAAAGTCATAAAATCTAGCACAGTAAAATGCCTTTTAAAAAGATGCTTGGTGACAGCTTAGCATCTGTTTCCAAAAGCTAGTAGATCTTTGCTCCAATATCCCCTAGAGCACCTACATTGGTGGTTGAGGAAGATGCTCTGGCTGCCAGAAAGGGTGCAGGTGCTGAGACACGAGTGGCGTGAGCTGGCAAAGGCACAGCCTGGAGAACGGCAGTAGCAGCTGTCTCAGTCCTCTTGGGTACTGGCTTAGGGGGCTCTTTGCTGCCTCAAGTGAAATGCATCCCTTAATTCCTTTGAGCCAGGGAGGCTTGGGAGCCCTCAGTGCTGGTGGGGAGAAGTTGATCATGGTAGTTGCCATGTCGAAGTGCTTCACCAGGCACATGACAGGTAGAACTGCTCTTAGATCAGCTGTTCTCAGAGGCTGCTGCAGCTCAGCTTCCCATGCCACCAGGGCTGGACCACTCTGCCTTGGCTGCTGGATGTTAACTCTGCACAGCCTCGTTTCCCTCTACTGCTGCAGGATGAGTCCACATGAGATTGTGGGCACGTGGACAGGCTTTTATTGCGCTAGGTTTTTACGGTGGAAAGAGCCTGACTAATATGGGCATTTTTGTTTCCCTCACTCAAAGTCAGAAGATGTTAGATGCAGACCAACTCTCACACGATATTTTTACCAGGGCTTACTGCTCATACTGCTCCTGTATTTGACTTGTCATGTCTCTCATTTTGTGAGTTACGTTGTGCTATAATGTTGCCTAAAACATAGCATATGCCTAAACAAATAGCACATGGGTAATAGTTCGGCTAATTACAATTTCACAATCCAGCCATTTTGATTGGAGTTTCAGAAGTGTGAATTACATGTATTCTATGAGCACTAAGTCTGGGTGAGATGCTGTGTGCTCTCAGAAAGTTCCTCACCAAGTGAGTAATACTGCAAATCAGTCTCAACATTTTACAACAATGTTTGGTTCTTGGTGGTTTGCATAAAACACATCTGGATTTAGAAATGAAAGAACATTTGGTTCCTGTAACAAGTCACAAGGAGATGGTATGCGATTGAGAACATACATGTGCTTTATTGCTTTTAATTTAATCAGCGAGTAGAATATTCATTAAATGAACACCATGCAGTCTTTGTACATGGATTTTACCTGAAATAAATCTGTGTTTTCTCACTGCAGTCTATACAGCTTCACTACTTTCTAGAATTAGTTCATCTTACATTTCTGTAAAGCCGTATTAACTGCTGATGGGCTCTTAACTTGTACCTAACAGGTTAGCAGTGATTTTGCAAGGAAGCTAGGGTAGTTACGGGAAATAAAAACACTAATTCAAGTTTCACTGGGAAAAACATCTTGCTCTATCGGTGGTGCCCTTGGCTGAAGCCTGTGACATTGAACTAATGACTCAAGTCCACCTGACTGCTCTGGTTTCCTCTCATACTTGAAACAGCAGCTCCTGAACCAACTGCAGGACTAACTTCTGTGCAGGATGTGGCAGAAGGCATGGGCTGGATGGATTGCTTTCTAAACTACCAGGGCAATCACAAAGTCTCATTTGGAAAGCTGATACATTCAGCCAAGTATTAGTTTCTTCTACATGAAGTGTTTCAGAGAATCAGGCAGGTGGCCATTTCATTAGTGATATTTTAAGAGGGGTGTCTGTCCTCTGTGGGATGGGGTCTGCACTGGTTGCCTTGCACTGTAGTTCTTTTTCTGGCTGTGGTGGTAATATTTAATGCACAGGTCAGATGTAAGAGGGATGTGGTTTGACAGATTTAGTACAATTATAACGGTGGAGAAACTGTCCTTTTGACAGGCGGGTGAAGTCATGCTGTGCAGAAATGGGAACTGCACAGTTGTTCCAAGCAAACAATTCTTTGGGTTGTTTAATCTCTGAGCTTTGCTGGTTTAGGATCTTTCATCAAACTAAATACTCAGGGGAGATAAAGTATTCTTCTGACATCCAGCCCAAACATCCAGTGTAAGAACTAATACTTTCACAAATGTTTGGTTTTTGTAGAGCACCAGTTCAGACCTGGACATCCTTGAGCATGAGAAGTTCTTGCTCACCTGAGCGATTCCGTGGATGATGATGCACACAGGTTGCTGGGGTGAAGAGCAAATGGTAGTGCAAATTCCGTGTTCTCCTAATGGATGACTCTTGTTTATTGCAGCAAAACCAGAAATTCTCACTCTGGATATACTTAGCAATGGTGTTCTCCAGTGCGTAGCAGCTGGATTCCCAGCCCCTACTATATACTGGTATTTTAGCCCAGGAACTGAGCAGAGGTGAGTTAAGTAAACAAGAGTCTCCAGTACACCCAAATTCTAATTAAAAATTAAGAACATAAAATGACTTGGTAATAGTTCTGTTCAAATGTTGCATCGCTGTTTTCATCATTTTTGGTATCGCATTATTTGCAATGGTTTGTGAGAAGGCAGGGATATGTTTCATTTTCCCCCTTTGCATTCTGTCCTTGAAAGGGGAATAAGCAACACTTTCTGCTGCATAAAAGGCAAACTTTCTGCTGCAAGCTCGCTATGGTTTGTATCAGTTTGGCCCCAAATGACACATGTTTTCTATGCAATTTCACAGAATGCCAGTCATGGAATCACTTGTGAACAGGGCTGTTATAATTTGTTTTATTGTGTAATGAAGTAATTTTTCAAGACACAATGTATTTAGATTTCCATTCACGTGAAACATGCGACAAGTATACAAGTCCAGAGTTGTTATGAATAAAACCTGATGTTTAGTCACTGCGTTTTTAAAAAAAATTGTAGAGTATCACCATGAAGTGAGCATTTGTGAAGCAAGTTTTAAAGTTCTGGTTTATTTACACCATAGCTGTAGGTCTCGTACTAGCAAGTCATGGGTCTCCATCCCACCTGGGTCATTTTTTTTATGTCTAAAATAATTGTTATTTCCTTTATTGTTTTAAATAGTACCATTTTAAAAATCTAAATGTGTGCTCACGTATCAATGTGTGTTTCATATATCAATACATGATATATGAAGGAGAAGCAGCATCTTAAGAGAAAAGAGCTGGCTAATTTTTGACTGGATATAAGCTTGATGGTGTTTTATGTACATCATGGACTTTTTTTTTTTTCTATAATAAGATGATGCTTTGGGAGAGTTTTCAGGAGTAGATAACAGACCATGACTGCTTGAAGCTGAAGTTGGAGGTTCAGGTTGAATGGTATAAAACCCGAAGTGAAGTTACAGACCTATAGGTATTTCTAACCAAAAGCAAATGCAAAGATATCATGGCCTCCAGCTGCATCAGGCTGGATGTATGTATCGGTTTCTCCCACTACATTAAAGACAATGAGACATCATGAGTAGGCTGCTTGGAGGGTAAGACCTTCAGCTGAATCCCTTTGTAGAGCAGTGTTGTTCAGTTAGTTGTTGGTCTGGCATTCCGGGTAGCAATCCATGGCTGGTAACTGTCAGTATTGTTTCTCCCAGGTGTTTTGATTCACCAACAATATCTCCCATGCTTATCAAAAGTGGTTACACAAATTCATCAGTGCTGTCATTTGAACGAATCCGGGTTGAAAGCACAATTAACACCAGCATGTTCAGGAGCACTGGCACCGTGTGCTGCGAGGCCTCCAGCAATGGGGACAGGAGCTCTGCTTTCTTCAACTTTGCTATTAAAGGTAGTGGCTGGGGTGAATGAGACCGTAAAAAGTGGGTGTTCTGCAGCTCTGTCTGTAAAAGGATTTTAAGTGGTTTACCTTTGCCATAAGAAAGTTGCCGGTACTGTGGCTGAGTGTATGATGACACACTATGTTACACGCTCTGCCTGTCAAAGCATTGCTTTAATTTTTGAATGAATATCGTGGTACCATCCTTTTATGGCTCCAGATCTGCAGTGCAGTAGGTAGCTGGTTTTATTCTGTCTGTGCAGCACAGGGGCAAACCACCTACAACATTACCCTGTCTTTCCTTCTCTCTCTCCCTTCTCTTGTCGTTGTCTGACTATTTAGGCCATCACTTTTTCTTTTTTTTTCAAGGAAAGATTGCATTTTATTTTAGGTTTTTACAATGTCTCGGGAAAAATGTAGTCCCAAACTTGCCTAGAGCTCAAGGGTCCTGCTGTTGTAAAAGAAGTAACAACAACATACTGCAAAAAGGCTTATGAGTTTTTTTAGCAGTATCTGTGGGTTTGTGGGGGGAAAAAACACTAGAATGTAGATGATTTGAAACGTGTGCGTAAAGCTGTGCTCTTCTTCACGAAACCAAATGTTCTGCTTCTTTTTTTCTCTGTTACACCCAGATACAACATACAAACAAATACACCAGATTTGGGGCAGATGGGTTGTACTGGAACAGTATTCCTTTGCTACTCGGCACAACCTCTACTTGTAAAGACTGTGCTGTAGAAATTAAACTTGCGGGGGAGGGTGAGGTGGGAAGAGTAGAAATTAGGACTTCAGAAAAAAAGCTTCTTTCTTTAACTTATTTGACTGAGATCATGCAGACCCCTTGCATTAACTGATCTTGGTGTCACACCTCCTGAATTGATGAAGCTGAGACTCCCAAGGCATCAAACTGAATGGTTTCTGTGCCGGCTCTGTCTCCCACAGCTCATTCATTCAGGAAAGTCATTCTGATACCTGGAGCACTTCTGGGAAAGTCAAAACCCTAATCTATGTTTCACAAAAAAGAAACAAGGAAAGGTTTTCACCTGCATCTTTTTAATACTGTTTTTCTTGTTTAGTATTTAATCAGAATTTTGTGTTTCTTTCCAGAGCACATCCGCACTCATACCCTTTTCACCCCGTTACTAACTGCATTTGGAGTCGCTGCAGGACTGATGTGCATCATAGTCATGATCCTGGTATACGTATATTTGCAGGTAAATTCAGAAGCCCTTCTGCCTGAGTTAGAAAAGTGTGTGAGCTGCCTGTGAAGGCTTCCGTAGTGACAGCCGATCTCTTTCTTTTCCAGAAACCCAAGTACGAAGTTCAGTGGAAAGTTGTTGAAGAAATAAATGGAAACAACTATGTTTACATAGACCCCACACAACTTCCTTATGATCACAAGTGGGAGTTTCCAAGAAACCGTTTGAGTTTTGGTTAGTTTAGATTTATTTAACTTCATCTGCAAGGTGAAACCTTCAAGTCTCATAGGAGACTTTGGTCAAACACAGCAGGGTTTTGTCAAAAAGATGTTGTGCTCTAATGCAGATAGTGATAATTACTCATTCTTACCTTGGGACAAAAAGCAAGCAGGTGTGTCTGCAATAGCTTCCTTGATATATAAAAAAAAAAATGTTGAGCCCTTCAGGACAAAGTGCTCCAAGTCATTACAGAGTATTTTGTTTGCTTTATTAGGTAAAACCCTTGGTGCTGGAGCTTTCGGAAAAGTTGTTGAAGCCACTGCTTATGGTTTATTTAAATCTGATGCTGCTATGACAGTAGCAGTAAAGATGTTGAAAAGTAAGTTGCTGTAGTATACTCACCGATTTTTTCTCTCTTCTATCTGGTCGGTGTGTTACGTACTGAACACTGTGCTTTGCCTTGCAGCAAGTGCCCATCTGACAGAAAGAGAAGCCTTGATGTCAGAGCTTAAAGTGCTGAGTTACCTTGGAAACCACATTAATATTGTGAATCTGCTTGGAGCTTGCACTATTGGAGGTGGGGTTATCAACACACTATTGATTATTTCTGTTCCTTTTTTATTGCCAGGAGCATGAACTTTGTGAAGAAGAATCCAAGGTGCTTCTATAAGTGTAGAAATCTTAAATACATTCCGTGCTTAGACAGGCTGCAGATCGTCATGACTGTCACCTGTGATTTACTGAATCTAGATTTTAGGCTTATCCTAAAACCAGTAGTAAGACCACTGTAGTTGCAGCTAAACAGGAAGGTTGCTTTTATTCTCTTTCATATGAACCATTGTGTCCTTCCTTCTTGAGAGATGACAAAATGTACAGTATAAATATTTTCTCTCGCACACTCTCATTAGTGAGAGCTGGTGTCTTGTTGATATCCAAGGTGAAGTCAACAGGCCTCTCTTGTATAGTCTTCCAGCCTTCTGTTTAAACTGCAAATGCATCTGCTAAGGCACTGCTGAAGTTAAAAATTCTAAGCAGCAGAAAGTTGAGAAAAATAATTTTCCAAATAAAGCATTGCACAACCCTAATGTTTCACATTTAATATTAACATAGTAAGTTTGTTTTCATACATAATAAAAACTACAAAACATCTGAAGTGTCAATACAGAATGATAGACATCTGTACTTTTAACAACTGTGTATTTTAATAACAGTGTTGGTTCTTACTCAAATATATGTTCTTTAAGTTTCTGCTTAATTTTTCAAAGAAAAGGAGCTTGTAAAAATTCATAGTTTTAGACAAAGGTAAAACATTTCTCACATTTCATGATTTAAAAATAGAATGAAACAGTTTTGTTCAAGCAGTCAACAAAGTAGACTCACTGGCCTAAGTGCATGTGTCTCAGCTGAAAAAATGTGGTGTCTGTAAGTAAATCCTGCAGAAACACTGTTTTTGCTATTGTCAAAGCTATAGTTTTTAACTGCAAAAAAATGAAAATAAACTAGTGAGGTTAGGAAGCAATAGTACAGAATAAACTTAGAGATGAAATAACACACAGTGCAATTACATATTCAAGACCCATAGCTGGAGTTGTTCACTCAGAAGATACATATTTGATCTATAAACATCCGTGCTGAAGATGACTTGATTCTCTTTTCTGATTTCATTTTAATATTCTAGGACCTTGTGCAATGTAGTTCTCTGTCGCAGCAGGCTGTTCTGTTTGAATGATTTTTCCTATTATACTGCAGAATATAACACTCTACATCATTTCCAAAACATTACTGAAGGAGTGTGAAGCTCTACTGTAAACACAAGTGAATCAAAAGGATTAATGTTTGAAGCTTGAATTACTCTTAACGTTTGGAACAAATAACTTCCTTCAGGAAGTGAGCAAAATCAAACAGATGTGTCTGGCCAGAAACATTATCACACGAAGAAAGAGAAAAAGACTTATTTGTTTAATTTTTGTACAGTGTAATGCTATTGAGGGGCAGAAAATTAATTGGGACACAGCTTTAGCTGTGTTCATTTGTGAAAGGGAAGATGCTGGGTTACATTTCTATAACTTTTGAAGTCTAGACAGTGCTAGGCAGTGTGATTTTTTTTTTTTTTAATAGTCCAGCTTGTGTGCTTCACTGAATGCTATCTTTATGTAAGGTTTACTGCTTTAAAAACAATACTCACCAGCTTTATAAACCTTACATGCATCTACAGGTCCCACTCTGGTCATTACAGAATATTGCTGCTATGGTGATCTTTTAAATTTTCTGAGACGGAAACGAGATTCATTTATTTGCCCAAAACATGAAGAACATGCAGATGCAGCAGTTTATGAGAACATTTCGCATCAGGCAGAGCCTGCATCGTAAGTAGGACCTGCTGAAATGTACTTGTGTTTTCAGAAGATTGGGAAGGAGGAGATATCAAAGTTTGTTAGAGATAAGAGGTGTGGAGAAACCTTTCATGAAACAGTCTTTGAATATTCTTTGCTGCACAAGGAAACAATTCAGTTAAGAGATAATTTGTACAGTGGGTGGTTTATTCTAACAGAGTGCAATGGATTGTATACACTCTCTGTTTTACTTCTTTATCAAATTTCCTGTAGTTATTTTATGCACCTCCTTGGTTCCAATCTTCATATGTATTTGTGTTTACTGTTCCCATTTAACAGTGGCAGTGCTCATTTAGCAGCATGAATTACAATTCCTCCAGTGTTGGGGTGTTAGCGCTCTGAGCTCTACCAAGTCCCTGCCTTCAGAAATTTTACAAAATCAAACCAGTGCCTTACAGTGTCTGAGGGAGGCTACTAGTGACAGCTCACTACATTTTGTGATGAAACAACCTGTTGTCACAATTCCTTGATTGCTCTTGTACTTTGTTTTTTTCCCAGTTACTTCATCTGTATATTTTTAACTGCTCCATTTTAGTTACCATCCCAGGGTTGTTCCAAGTGCATTTCCAAGCAGACTTCCTTCTCTTTGCAAAGTGAGGGAGACATAACTTACCAAAACCGAGGGGCTATTACAATACCTGCCCATTCTTAGTCTATTTATTGCCACAGGGGGCCCATTACTTTGTGTTGGCAGGCACAAAAGAACCAGGCAGACCCGTAGGACATGGTAAAGTCCTTTGTCCCAGTAACATAGTACTGTTTGTGCCATGGCAATAGATGGATAGCTGGGGATGCCCCATAGGGGTTGGGTCCAGTGGGGTGATGAACAAAAAGCTGTGATTTGCCATTGGAGGTATGCCGTCTTCAGTGAAGGGATCTCGCTGTTTGAGTGAGATTTTATAAACTGAGTTATTAACCCCAGATTATTTACCAAATTCTCATATTAGTATTTACTGTAAAGTTGTAGCTGCTGAATAATAAATCATATATGTTTCTGATGGTAACTAAAACTGTTGGTGATCTCATTGCTTCCTTCCATGTTAGCTCTCTGGCTGCATTTATTGGTCATAAACGAAACAGATATGTCAGGCTGAGGGAGTATATGAGTTCTAATGGCAATGAAGTGAAAAATGCCGAAGTACATCCATCATTTCTAAAGGTGTCTAACTGCTTATTCATAAATAATATAGTATGAAAATCTGTACATTTGAATTACATAGGGCAGTAAAACAATTTAGACTTAAAACAATGTAGCAGATGGCCGTCCCAAGCCTCAGCTGATTTTTGGAAGTACATATGAATCCCCTATGGAACTTGGGAATCTCTCAATTTAACATTTTTTTACTGTTTGTATTCCACATTTCAATTGCCAGTTGAACTGCTGAAATATTTTGGTAGAAGTTGGCCTAAGCAGAAGAAGGAAGCATTAGCAGATCCTGTGAAACATCTGGATGTTATTTTATAGAGAGTAAAGTCTGTATAAACAGTATTCATGTGAAAGGTTTTGTTTGCTCACCTGAGCCAAACTTGGAACGTTGAGATGCATCATTAACTGTATTGTCAAACCTCTCTTTCTGGACAGGCATTTCCTCGTCTTTTTTCACACACCCATTAGTTTCCAATCTACTGATGATTTGTAAAGCAGTATATTCAGAAGGTTGGCGTGACCTTGGCTTTTTGTTTGGATGGCTGTTGAGACCTTTTTCACTAAACAATGTTTCATTTGATCTGCTGCCTCTACAGTGATGCTGCCAATGAGTACATGGACATGAAACCAGGAGTGTCATATGCAGTCCCACCAAAGGCTGATAAAAAACGACCTGTGAAGTCTGGTGAGTTCAGTGACAAGGAATTCTGTTTGCTGGTGGGAGTGCAGAAGGAGGGACTTCATGGATTTGTTCACTTTTGTCATACTTATCTCTCATGAACGGGGACAAGTAAAACTCAGTAATTAGTATGAGAAGGTTTGAAAAGGAACAATATGCTAAATTACAGTGTATTGTATTTCTCCACACTTAAATGGAGTGTCAGGATTGTTTTTTGCATTTTGGAGATGGGCTATTTATGTGACTCTGGGCTGGTACTTTCTCAAATAACTGTTTTGTTTAACGTTAACACAACTCTTGTTTCTACATGATTGCACTAGCTCAACTCAAAAGCTGTTGTTTATATTCCATAGGATCCTACACTGATCAGGATGTTACCCTTTCTATGCCGGAAGATGATGAACTTGCTCTAGATGTTGAAGATCTGCTAAGCTTTTCTTACCAGGTGGCAAAGGGCATGAGCTTCCTTGCCTCCAAAAATGTAAGTTAAGAATTTTTCAGAGCTGGACAGAACCAGTAGATTTTTTTTGATTTCTTTTTAACATCACTTTCAGTGTTCTAATGTGATCCATGGTTTAAATGCCAAATATCTCTATGTTCTTTTCAACAAGCACTGCGAACTGGCACACTCCCTCTCATACCTGAAGCTTTGCCTAATGGTGGAGTTCCATACTGTGCTTATTGGCCAGAAGTGATGTTTTATATCCCATAAAACAGAATATAGAGTGCACAGTAGTCAATGTGAAGCAGTGCTATTGTATATCCACAGTTCAGGCTAGTAGAATCCGTGCAAAACTATCTATTTGCATGAGTTTTAAACAATGCTGCACCTGCTATTTCTCTTGTGAACAATACTGCTATAAACAGGGGAGCTATCACATTGTGTGCTTTTTTTGTAAGTATGGATTAATTCACAGGAGATGTCTTGATGTTTAATTTTCTGGAAAGATAAAATCAGCTGAGAGACCCACAAAGAATCTTTTTTGGCTATGCTGAGCATAACAGACATTTCTCTGGGTTTCTTAGGAGAGGTATTGCATAACAGAAAGGGATTTATAAAAAATAGAAGCCTTAAGCACAGCATAATTAGGATTTTCCAGTGGTTATTCTCACAATTTATTGGAAAAATGCCATTTAACATGTAAACCTTGTAACTAATGTAGACGCAGGATGCTACAGGTGCACCTTGGATAAAATGCAAACCCAGATTTAGGCAATTTAAGGAAAGAAAGGTAATCCTGGAGTCCTGTGTTACTATTAGGAAATGCATCTCAAATTCTGCTGCAAGGAAAGTACACATTAAAACTTGCTTTTGCACTTGGTTTTTTCCTCCCACTGTTCCTTCTTCCAAACCAAACCCTACACTTATCTTTAGTTCATTTTTCATCTACCAGCAGGTTCAAAACAGACCTGACATGCAAACATGTTACAGATTGTAATGGTGTTCACCATGCTCCTGCATCCTTCACTGTTCCAAACATCCGGTGCTGAGCACACATATTCTGTATTTCTCCTGTTTTCCCATAAAGTAGCCCCAGGATTCACTGTGTATCATTTCCGGAAGACTTTTCTTTCATAGTCTTTCCATTTTCACAAACAGACACTGTGTCATTGAGTAGCAAAGGCAGTAATGAATGTACATCACCTCACCTCACCTTGAGATTGGGAAGTAATGTGCAGTATTTATATATGCTTTGGCAATGCAGAATTAACAACTATATCAGGAGTTAAGTTGCAGTGTGCTAACATGTTTAGTCTGCTTGGTCCTTTTCAGTCGTTGTGTATGTACATGCATTTAGCTCCAGCTAGGTAATGCAGAGTAGTGTGGGCTGATGGATAAGGTGCCTCAGATCACCTCAAGTCCTCGAGGAAGGAGGGTCCATGTAGACCAGCAGAACAGAGTACCCAGCTGCACTTCTGCAACTTGCTTGCCTATCAAGGCTGTGCAGGAGTCAGTGGAGGAGCTTCTTCTGGGAGTGTAATTGCCTTAAGCACATGGTGCCTTAATCACAAGACAGGGCTTCCTCTGTTGGACAAAGTCTTTATTCATTGCAAACTGCACTGATTATGGAGGAGCAAGGCAGAGCCATACTGATGCTTGGCCATTCCATCGCCATCCTCCTTCAGAGTAGTTATGTTCTCAGCTTTATATATGCAAAGTGCAGAATATGTTGCATAAGGAGCTGAACAAGAGTCCATTGAGACAGTAGTTGTCATTAAAAATAGTTCCTTGTGTAAGCATGCTAAAGTGACTGCAGGTTGCTTATGCAATCTGCAGTTATTTTCTGAGTTTGATTTGTGTAACTCTTGATATTTTAAGTCATTTTACGGGAATTCTGAAAGCTTTGTGTTTCAAGGATAAAAGAAAAATGGAACTATCTTCAGTTATTTTTTAGACAGATGTCACCTGTGTACTGTATGCCATTAGTAAAGCAGAAGCTTAATACTCTCGTTTCTAGATGGAGAAAGAAATCATTTTGTTAGAGAGCCATGTCCATTCTCTAACGAACACACATGGACTCCACAGTTGCATACAAAGAAATACAACTTCTGGGAAGCTCAGGCACTCTTCTGGAGCTGGAGTTATCAACACATGCCCACTTCTCAAGTGAAAACTGGAATATAAGCTAGCTAGGTCACAGAATGCATGACTGTCCACTGAAAGACACTGGAATGTGAAAATTTCCAGTATTTTCAAATACTTAGGTCTGCTTATAAAGCTGTCCTAGGTATTTAATAATTCAGATTTACCAGAGAAGTATTTCTGAAGTAGAATTCAGTTTAATGTTTGTGTGCTTTGAAGTTGTTACCATAATTTTCCCTGTTTTCAGCTCTGCAGCATTTTTCCCTCAACCACAATAGTTATTTAATAGACTATTGGAATTATTTTGGAAACAAACCACACTTTTCCTCTATTTCTCCTTTATTGGAAGCAATCCAGTGATGATTTTGATAGAGGGGAAAAATACATTCTATTTTAGCTGAAAATGTGGAACACTGAAAAATTCAAAGTGACTGCAAGTGGTCTTTTCTAAAATAAGTGCATAGACAACCTTAACATGGATCAATGTCATGATTGTAAAGATACTACACCAGAATGTTTAATCATCTGAGTAAGCTTATTAGCACACAGCTTTCAGCTTGCCATAAAATGCATAATGCAGTAACTTATATAGCTAAGTAAACATGTAACCAAGCAACAGCCATTTAAAGATATTGTAAAATAGCTTTGTTTGTCCGTTTGTTATTTAGTGCATTCATAGGGATCTGGCCGCAAGAAATATTCTTCTAACTCATGGTCGAATTACAAAAATCTGTGACTTTGGCCTGGCAAGAGATATAAGGAATGACTCAAATTATGTGGTCAAAGGAAATGTAAGTATATATGATACTTTATCCACTTGTTTTAAGTTAAAGGAGTTCCTGTTGTCTTGACAGGCAAAGAAAAGTGTTTCTTAGTTAAATGGAAATCTGGATTTCCCAGTTGTGGTATGTGTCTGTGTTGGTCAGGAAGGTTAGGAGGGGCAATTTCTGACATAATGTGCTGACAAAACCTTGGGTATATCCGTGTTGTTATACTGGAAAACGTGCTGGTATATGAATGTATGTTGTAGTGGAAGAGATGTTTGTGCTGCACTAATATAATGTCCAGTCTTTCTATTGTATTTGAATGTACTAAAAGTTACAGCTCTGTGAATAATTGCAAGTTTTGTCATAGGAATATTCTGGTAGCCCAATCCTAAATGTAATTATTTGAAAACTTTGTCTTTGAGCATTGCTCTATTTGTCCATTACTGAAATAGTTTATTTTTAAAATATCTAAATAATCAGGGGTTTGTAGCCCATTCTTTATTGTAAGAGATCACTCAGACAATAGAAACTGAATTTTTAAGTGTGAATTTATTAATTAGGGCATAACCTAGGGAGGCAAAAAGACCTTAGTTTTCTCTGATTCCATACAGAGATCTTAACCTCATATGTGTAAATACATCTTTAATTTGTAGCTATAGTTCAATCTCTGTAACAGGGTTGGAACAAGACACTATGTTTTGATGAGAAAAGTTTAAAACTTCCCATGTTGAAGGGTACTAATCTCATGAGTACCGACGAAACCTCTGGAGGGGTACAAAGACACTTTAAAGTGATGCAGAGTAGCTTGTCAGCACTTGAAGTCCTCTTTAAAGTGCTAGTGCAGTAAAACGAGTCCTATTACAAAAGACAGTTGAGCTTTTCTGTGGCTAAGCTGGAGAAGTGTGTATGAAGTATAAGTATTTTGCATCTCAAACTGATTTATGCTGCTTGGATTACTGTTCTTAGTCTGTGTCGTATAGGTGCAGCCAGCCACTGCCTTCAGACTACACATGCTTTCACTTGCAGTGTTATTCAAAGGAGAGAAGACTCATGTTCAGCAAGGAAACCCTCCTCCCCAGCCCAGCTGAGGGCTCCATGGTCAGCTGCTGGCCATTAGTTAGGGATGTGACAATGAAGGAACTGAAACTTACGTGGCCTGGCTTTGGGCAAGCTGATAAAGAGAGAAAATCCCACACCTGAGCATCTTATCACTGAAGGGGTGTGCCACGTTCAACTTGAGTCAGTCCATGCCACCTCAGGTGTTTGAGATATCTCTGCTTTTCTGCTGTCACCCAGCAGGCCTTGATGTCTCAGGCCCTTATTTTCGGCTATGGAGGAGATGAGTCTATTAGTTTTCTTCAAAACAATGTTGGCAGCTGCCACTAGTTGCTTAGAAGTTGGGGTTAGGGAACAATAGGAGCTGAAATAATTCAGGAATGGCTGCCCTGACAAAATAGTGGGTAGCATTTAGTGTAAGAAAGCTGCTTTCAGGCTCGAAGTCTGGTCAGGAGCTTCTTGATCAGTAAACCAGGAAGTTCAGACTAGCAGCTCAGGAGAGAAATGTGCTATAGATAATTAATTTTTACCTTCAAAGATCATCTAGTACAACCCCCTTGCCACGGGCAGGGACATCTTTCGCTAAACCAGAGTGCTTAAAGCTGCATCCAACTTGACCTTGACCATTTGCAGTGATGAGGGATCCATGTTCCAGTGTCTCACCACCCTCATCGTAATTTTTTTTTTACTTATTTCTAATCCAAATTTACACCCTCTCAGTTTAAAACTTGTCCTGTTACTACAAGCCGTGGTAAAAAGTGCCTCTCGATCTTTGTTATAAACCCCCTTTATATATTTAAAGGCTGCAGTGAGGTCTCCCTGAAACCTTCTCTTTCAAGGACTGAACAACACCAACTCTTCCAAACTTTCTTCATAGGAGATGTGTTCAAGCCCGCTGATCATTTTCATGGCCCTCCTCTGGACCTGCTCTAACATGGCCACGGTCATTCTTGCACTGGGAATCCCAGAACTGATGAGTCATGCAAAATATTTATTAGAAGACTCAGTTTGCTTTGGCAAAACTTGTCAAAGAGCTGCCTGAGAATAGGATTTTACATAGCCAGAAGGGGTGAGAGGAGGACATGCTGCAACTGCCCGGGGAGGGAGGAAGCAAGCAGTGGCTGCAGGAGGCATCTAGTTGCATCTGGTATGATCTTAAAGCAAGATTGGGGCTGTGGTATCACTAGCTGTGGGCACTGCTTGGGAGGCAGTGCTGCTGACAGCAGCTGGGTGCTTGGCCAAGAAACGTTACAGCTGGAAATAAACAGCTCTGGTTGCCTCTCTGGTGAGCCAGCCCTTGGCACATGCTGCCTTTCCTCCATTTTTTTCTTTTCCTCTCCATTTCCCTCCTTTTCTGTTTGGTCTCCTTTCCTGATATTTCAACCATACCACAGCCTTGATGTCTTGTATCATTGGTTGAAATGTATCTGTGGACACCCTGTTGCAAGACCATTTGAAATGAAGAGGTCTAATTTCTTCCAAAGCAGGACAAATGAAGATTAGCTTAATTGGTTAGAGCATGTTGCTAGTAACACCAAGGCTGGGCGTTTGATCCCCATATGGGCCATTCACTTAAAAGTTGGACTCAATGGTCCTTGTGGGTCCCTTCCAACTCAGAATATTCTGTGATTCTGTGAATTGATGAAATGTTTAGGACAGTTTAGGACTGGCTTCTACAGTCAGACAAGGAAGGAGCAAAGCAAGGAGAGGAAGGTGAAAGCAAATGCAAAGGCTTTCAATGTCCTTTCTTCTGCTCCAGTTAGCACTCTTGAGGGATATGTCTATCCCCACACAACCTTAGGAAAAATCACAGAATCACAGAATTGTTTAGGTTGTAAAAGACCTTTAATGTCATTGAGTCCAACCATTAACCGAGCACTGCCAAGTCCACCACTAAACGATGTCTCTAAGCCCAACATATGAAATATGTCCAGGGATGGTGACTCCACCACTTCTTCAGGCAGCCTTTTCCAATGCTTGACAGTCCTTTTGGTAAAGAATTTTTTTCCTAATATGCAATCCAAACCTCCCCTGGCTCAAGCTAAGGCCATTTTCTGTGGCCCTGTCACTTGTTACGTGGGAGAACAGGCTGTTCCCCAGCTTGCTGTGGCCTCCTTTCCGATAGTTGCAGAGAGCACTGCGGTGCCCCCCAGCCTCCCTTTCTCTAGGATAAACCAACACCAGCTCCCTCAGCTGTTCCTTGTAGGATTTATGTTCCAGATCCTTCACCAACTTTATTACCCTTCTCTGGAAACACTCCAGCACCTGAATGGGGCCTCACTTGTGTTGAGTACAGGGGGATGATCACTGCCCTGGTCGTTCTGGACACACTATTTCTGATACAAGCCATGATGCCGTTGGCCTTCTTGGCCACCTGGGCACACTGCTGGCTCATGTTCAGTCAGCCAGAACCCCCAGGTCCTTTTTTGCTGGGCGGCTTTACAGCCACTCTTCCCCAACCCTGTAGCACTGCTTGGGCTTGTGGTGACCCAAGTACAGGACCCAGCACTTGATCTTGTTGAACCTCATACATCTATCCAGCCTGTCCAGATCCCTCTGCAGAGCCCTCCTGCCCTCCAGCTGATCAATACTCCTGGCCCAAATATACATGTTAATATATATATATATATATATGAATTATAATTTGTCTACTCATAGACTGAGGAACAGGTTTATTGACTGTTGATTAAAGCCTTGAAGTGTCTTGACTATGTGAATCTCATGGCAGCTGGTCCACAAAAGTAGACTTGCATGTTTGATTGAAGAACCATGTCACGGTCATTTATATTATTTTCCTCTGACTTCCTGATATCCTTTATTAACTAGACAGGGGGAATCCAACAGTATCCAAGAAATCAGAGTGCAAGGAACTACATTAGTAGTTCGGAAGGATCGATAGTGATGTGGCACTTGGAGGCTCTACATTGTTTAAAGATTTTCATTTTTGGTTGGATATTTCTACTTCTTGATTTTACAAGCATTTAAAGCACATAAAAAATAGAAAAGGTTAATTTTATCTTGTAAATTCTGTCTGCCTTATGCCCATTGTCTTAATTCATTCCCTTTTCCTTGGAAAGGCTCGTCTTCCTGTGAAGTGGATGGCACCTGAAAGTATTTTCAATTGCGTCTACACCTTTGAGAGTGACGTGTGGTCTTATGGGATATTGCTTTGGGAGCTCTTTTCTTTAGGTAAGCTCCTTGAAGATCTGTACTTCAGATCTATTTCATTTTGTAGTTTACTGGAGATGCAGAAATCATGTTGCTCATCTGCTTTCTCAACAGGAAGCAGCCCTTATCCAGGGATACCCGTGGACTCCAAGTTCTATAAAATGATCAAGGACGGATACAGGATGTTTAGCCCTGAGTGTGCACCGCCTGAAATGTAAGCGAGCAACCAGCACCTCTAATCATCCAAACATCAGTAATGATGCATTCTCACATTAAGGGTCATTGCACTGCCCTGTTGTCTTTTTTTTAAGTTCTTTTCATGTTTTAAGTAATTCATGTACTCTAACTAGCAGAATACTTGCCTGTGTTACAAGCAATGAAATACGCTCATGCCTTCTGCCATCTGATCACTTTTTCATGGCATCTACTCTGTGTCAATAAATTACTGACAGATCACAGTACATAATTAAACATTTTTACTTCAGATAAAGAAGTAGTGAGATGTATCACCAGACTGTACAGCATCTGCATTTGTACTGTACTTCCTGACAGCAAGAGGACTGGCTACTGATCTTCTTTATTAGCCATCCCTAATTCACTGTTTTGTAAATGAATTGGCATTTAGAAAGCTGTCAATGAAAACTGTGTCCAGAGCTTCCATTAGTATTGAGTCCTCTCTTGTCTCAAGCACAGGTGTTAGCAACACCATTCCTGTTCTTAAAAGTTGTTTAAAGAAGATGGGACTGGCTCACACTTTTCTTCAAAATAATAATGGAGGCAAGATAAAAGCTCTAAGGATTTGTTCATGAGCAGTACTTAATTTCAGTATCTTTACAGGTATGACATAATGAAGAGTTGCTGGGATGCTGATCCTTTACAGAGACCCACATTTAAACAAATTGTACAGATGATAGAGCAGCAGCTTTCAGATAATGCCCCCCGGGTAAGTTATGGATCAACATCTTTCAAGCAAGATGTTATACTAGAGCAGACAGCCCAGGCACTTATTTCCAGTATTATTTATGTAGCTTTGCACTGTCAGTCTGAGTGGTAGGAATGATGTCTGGGCTACTCACTTCTGCTTAACTGTGTCATTAGGCAGTAGTTGTCTAAGCCCACACCAGAAATGTCTGGAGGAGACTCCAGCTGGAAGAGACTCTTTGCATGATTGATGTTTCTCACTCAAAATAGACCTGTCACAACAATTTTGATGTTACAGCATATAATGGTACAACATAAATTCTTCTTATCCTGAACTATGAAAAATTCTATTAATCTGCGATACAGAAATTAAGTATATTTAGCTTTTATTAGAAACGCTTTCTGAACGAAGGTGTGGAGTTTTTGGCGCGCTTCTGCATCTTCTCACTTTCTTCCGCTAGTCCTATTTGTATAACCTTGGAGGTGTGTCATGACAAACTGTATTTGCTGATCTTTTGACCATTCCTGAGTAAAAGCTTATTCTGAGTGGGTAACTGGACTAAACAGTCTAAAGAAAAATTGGAGGCACGTGATAAACTTGGATTTTCTCTCTCCATAACTTTGTGTGTTACTGGGGTTTGAAAAAGTGTGTTTTAAAACCTGGTTTAAAAATAAAGCTTCCCTTTACCTTGGATGCCTTGTTTGGGCACAGAGTACATGGCTTCCTGACAATTTGAGAAAAGAGGAAACTGAAAGCTGCTGGTGTTCAATTGCATCCTGTAGCTTATTTTTGGCAGGTTCAGACATTACTAAAACAAAAGCAAGAATGTGAAGGAAGTATTAGTGAGGTTTCTGGGGGAGTTTAGTAATAACCTGAGCTGTGTTTTTTCGAGCTCAGTTGAAATCTGGCGAGCAGTTTGAAGCTGTGGTGTTGTTAGTGAGATTGAGATTCTTGTTTCTTTAAAAGAGAGTTATGCCCAAGACCTTTTGAAACTGTTCTGATTTGAAAAGAAACGCCTGAGCTGGAACCCTTCCATGACAACGCATAGTGTGAAAAGGCTAGAAAAGGAGAGCTTTCAAAGAATGCATGAAGGGACCAGTCTGCAGGGTATTGATACCAGTCTTTGGTTTCTGCAGGTTTATGCCAACTTCTCAACCCCACCTTCCAGTCAAGGAAACGCTCCAGATCACTCAGTGAGGATTAACTCTGTGGGTAGCAGTGCTTCATCTACTCAGCCTCTCCTGGTACGCGAAGATGTTTGAGTGACCCCTCTGAAGAAGAGGAGCTCAGATGTATTAGATGTTTGTATTGTGCAGGGGGTGAGAGAGGGACGCCTTCAATATTTTCTCTTACTTTTACTCACTACTACCACTGTGTAGCTGAAATGTTGTAATACTGTCCTTTACCATGCACTGTTACACATAAACTTAATCTGCTGAGCACGGTTACAGGCATCGTTACAGTGTTAACTGAAGCTGTATATATTTTGCTGTGTTTTGTGTATTTGCAATAGAGAGCCAAATGTGAAGAAAAAACCAACCAACAAAAGAAATCCTGAGCCAGGATATGGAATGAGATGAATGTAGATAGAACCAAATCTGCAGTGATCCTTCTCTGGATCTGTGCCTGGAATGCGTACAGTCATTTTCTAGTTAATCTTGTTTTGCTGAATTTAAGAAATAAACAAATATTAAGTTAATGGCTTTGCAAACCCCTTTCCACATCCAGCCAAGCCCGAGAAGCTTTCCCTGGCAGATATCATAGGTTGGAGGCTGTTGAGGGTGCTGTATGTACCGGGAAAGAGGGGTGAATGGACCAAGACTCTTCCAAAGTGGGTATGCACAGCTGGAAACCCTCCTGGGAGCTCTGGGGTTTGAACCAGAGAAGAGAAAAAGAGTATGGATCTTCATCTTTATTTCCCACCTGCACTGTCAGCCTTGCAAACGAGTTGCAAGGTTTCCATGGATGTATGCACTACTTCCCACTGGTGCATTCCCTACCAGGATAAATCTGCCCATCATTGGGTCTCACTCCACCATGGAGCCTGAACCATTCCTGTGCCCTCCTGTCTTGAGAGCCCGAGGACTTTGATGTTTGTTTGCTAATAGTTATGCCTAAAAGTATTCACCAAAGATTAGTGGGCCCTGCCAAATCGGTTAAAATAGAGGAGGAGGGCTCCTTCCAGTAAACTGTGTGTCTGGAGGAGAAGCCATTTAACGAGTCGTCTTATCTAAGCCAGAGCAGAGCCAAAAAATTCTCTCCTGGGGTCCCTTTCTTTATCTTGTCCTACCCAGGTGAATCTTTTCCCACAGGCAGTCTTGGACGGTGCTAACTGGAAAGGGCTGTTTTTCCCACCCTGAGTTGTTTGATCTTTCCATGGTAGTCCAGAGAGGGTAATGAAGAAGAGTCTAACTGGGAAGTGCCGAATTCATAAATGGGATAAAAAAAAGAAACCTTTCAGTTTTTCTTGACACACAGGAGGCTTTGGGGTCACCATCTGTTGAGCCCAGGGTTGGGCTCAAGTATTTTCTAACCCCTTCTTATTAGGAGCCCTGATAATTCTTTTCTTCCTTTGTTTCTGACCCCTAGATGTATGTAATGGCATTGAGAGAAGCATTCATCAGAGGCAGAGTACTAGTTGAGTACATATTTATTTACAATGCACTTAAGCACTCTGTAACTTTTACTTTACCAGGATTTTGGTTGAGTTTACATGCAATTCAAATGTATAACTAACTGTCCAAATACAAGGTAATTGTAAATAAACACACTGGTGGTATATTTTGGGTTACATTGAATACCACGCTCCTCTTATGACTGTGCATTTGGTTTATTGTTACAGAAATCTGTCTTTCAGAGTTTAGTCAAAAATTAGCCATTTGCACTGAACTTAGGCTGTTGCACCTTTCCAAAGTTAGCCATTTGTTTGGATGCACTCCTGTGCATACTTGTTGAGAATTTTCAGTTTAATGCTAAAAGCTCTTTTGTAACGTGTTGGCTTTCAGAGCAGTTGTAGACAAACTAGTTGTTATAGATGTCTTGGTACTTTACAGACACTTAGCTGAAAGAGGTTTGGGTTTTTTTTGTTCTTGAAATTTATATTTTTATAATTTTGGGGGTTTTGAAACTTACTTTGCAATGGCTTGGTGTTTTGAATGAGTTTATGCATTGTTTCTGTAAATATGGAAATGTAGCAATAATGTCCTTTTGACTATTCTCAGTCCTTGAGTCTCAAAAATATTTTTATATATATATATATATGCAAAAACTATATGTATAAAAAGTGTTTGAAAGTTTATGAAACACTTATGGATATGTTGCTCAGTTGTAGAATTGCAGTTCAGAAAAGTTCAAATAAATCTGTAAATACATATTCAAAGGCTACCAATGTGTACCTATGTTAAGATGGACTATTTTCATGTAAGTCTTAATAAATTCTTGGGTTGAAGCAAAATCTCAGTGTCTGGCCACACACAGGTCAAGTTTGGCATTCTGAAACATTTTTGCAAATATGTGCCAGAAAACCTTACTGTTTATTTGTTATGCAAGTTCTTTACGTGTGAATATTTGGGACAAATACTTGGAACCTTGGATGCAGCTTTATTCTGGAAAAAAACAGCAATTAGAAGATTGATCCTGCAGACTGTTGATGCAGTCTATGTGTCATGAACAGTATTTAAAACAAAGATATCTCAGTGTTATTAAGTGTATGGTTGCAGGGACAGTTGGAGCCACTCAAAGGCTGCAGTGATACTGAATATTCCCCCTTCCTCAAACATATGTTCGTGCTCTTGTCCCCTCCTGCACGCTGGCACTAAGCTCACTAAGCTCACGAAGCTGGGCTGCCGAGTGCAGCACTGCAGGGGAGGCAGCAGGAAATAACTGATGCTGCTTCGGACCCACCTTTGGAGGGAGGGTCATAAAGAGAAAATGGGATGCTTCCCTTGCTGAGCGGGTACCTTGTGTCTTAGTGGGAGACCCTCTGCTTTAGCTACTCCAGGTTTGACATCTGTGAGTGCCTTACTCACACTTGTTCATGTGCTGCATGAGAGTTTTCATAAGCCTGGGTGGCGCATGGTTTAATAGTAGATATAGAGCATATGAGTTTCTGGATACCAAAACCCCTGCTATTTCATATGAGAGACAGACCTCAGCTGTTTTGGTCCTTAAACATTTATGTCTGCAGACCTCCTTGAAGGGCTCTCCTCCTTTAGCTTCCTTTGTTAAACAGCTTCCTTTTTTTCCCAATTTTTTTCTTCCACCCAGGTCTTTACTCTGTTTGTTAAAACTAATTAAGGAAATTAAAACCTTAAATTTTGCCAGGAACCAGGAGGTGCAGGCTTTGTCTCAATTAGCATTGTCATTGTTTCTAGCAATGCTTCAGCAGATACCAAGATTGTGTCTGATTTGGAACCATTTTTTTTCCTGTCTTGTCCACCCCGCCATTCAAGCAGAATTGAGTTCATACTGAGGGATTCCAGTAGCTGAATTGTACGAATAATCTGTGAGTTCTCATTTAGCACAGCCAAAGGAGCTATTTTATGTATTTATGTGGTTCGCGCGTCATTAATTTTATTTTCCTGAAATGTTTCCCCTTCTGAAACACCCTAGGATATGGCATCTCTGCTTTCTGAAAGAATCTTACTCTATTTTCTTATTACAATGTTCTCAATGATAACTGCTTCTGTCCCTTCTCGTGGTCATGCATGCACCCAAATTATTTTATTGTGCCAGTTCTAAGCAATAGCTTACTTGAAAAAGCACATTTAATATGTATTTTATCTGTCCTTCAAAGCATTATTGTGCCCAGATATAAAGAGCAACCAGCACAATGTTACTAGCATGGACCATCAGGATCATAGACCATCATGAATCAAATATCTGAAGGGAAGGTTCAAAGAAGGTTGATTCAGGCACTTTTTCAGTGCCCCTGAAATCATTGTCACTGATTTCAGTGCTCAGCGACAGGACCAGAGGCAGTGCACAAATGGTTCCCTCTCAACATCAGAAAACACTTTTTTTTTACTGTGAGCATGACCAAGAACTAGAACAGATTGTCCCAGGGGTTATGGAGTCTCTATTCTTGGAGATACTCAACAACCCTGTGGATATAGTCCTGGGCAATGGGCTCTAGATGTCCGTGCTTGAGCAGGGGAGTTGGCCCAGATGACCTGGCTTACAAAATCAACCCTTATGTGATTTTGCAATCAGCTAGGGCACTCTAGAGAATCTCGACTGCAACACACTTGGCCAGAAGTAGAAAAGAAAATCCTCACCTTATGCTGAACACTAAAGAGTGACTTATCCTCTGTCCTCTTTACTAACTAGAGAAGCAAATAGCTGTAGGCTCTGTGGGAGAAAAGAAGAAAGATCATGGAAACACTGGAGTATATGTGGTATATGCATCAGTACCATCAAATTTCTTTGTTTCTGGTTCTCTTTCACATCTGTATGCCATATGGGCCTTTGGAAAGGTAAATGGAGACATAATGTTCCTTGGCCAAGTCACCAGGGAATGACCAGTCACACCCTGGACCAAAACGTTCCTAGTGATCACCAGAGATTTGGACAACAACATCCTTAATTCTACTGTATTGTAGGCTGAAACCAAGAGAGTGAAACGTTTCCCTCTTCCTGAACATGGGTTAGGAAACTTCCTACTTGTCCTGTGGGGAGGTCTAAGTCTCAACAGAGGAGAAGGAGCAGTTGCATAGACTTTAGCCTCTGGTTTAGAGCTAAAGTTGTAACAAAAATGTGATAACCTCCTCTGCAGTTCAGTTGTGGTTTCCAGAAACTTCTGTAACTGTGAGTAATGGTTACAGATGACTTTCAATTGCCATGTTTCCTGAGCACTAATTTCTTAAAAGATCATGCTGTAATTAGTAATTTTGTGTCCAAAAGTTGCTCTGAGGCTATGTTTTCTGAAAGATTGTCCATATTTCAGGAATTGATTATTGGTCATTCTTCTTGGCAAGAACTATTATCTGTCAGCTGCCAACCAGGCAGCAGAGATTATTTACTAGTAGCAATAGGTCCAGTCACTTAATTTTTCTGTCCATGCTCTGGAAGTCATTTTAGCTAGGTTGTAACAGGCAATAGAAACTGGCAGACGCCAGAGAGGCAACTGAGCTTTGAGGATGGACTCCTTGCTAAGCAACGTCACAACATCAGATAAGGGGTTTGTGTGGTAGGTTTAATACTATCCAACCATCAGGTCACCACAGCATGTAGTTTTCCTTATAGATCAGTACACATCAGTGTGTAGTACAAATTACCCCAGGACTTTCTCTAGCTGCAGAAAGTGCAAAATAATCTTTGGCTTCCCCCAAGTATGTGTATCTTGAGAAGAAGGAGTACCAACGGAAGGACTTCTCCTCAGACTAGAAGCAACAGATCAACAGTGGCAAATGCTCCACCAAAAGCGATACGTAGTTGCACAGCCCTCTGCCTGGCTGAGGATACGCTGAGGTTGCTGCATTGTTGAGAGCAGCAGAAGCCTGAGGAGCCTTTCAGGCTGGATACCTGTATGCAGCCAAGCTTGGCAACAGCAGAGGAAGAAATACTGAGTTATAGGTTATTCCGAGTTGGAAGGGACCCATAAG